>JAAGAY010138873.1:0-16072 GCA_011801015.1 Ardeotis arabs
TGTTTCTTCTTTTTTTTTTTTCCTTTTTTTTTTTTTTTTTTTCTTCTTTTTTTTAATGGGATCTCTCTCCCTCAGCTGCTTTTGCACTTCCTTAGATACCTGGTTGCAACCCAGTCTTTCCATATGCCAATGCTGTACTTGAGAAAGGAGGCAATAGGTACAGACTTAGAAGGGTTATCAGTTTCTCTACAAAGGGAATGAGTAACAAGACTACATAGAATCAGAAGTGCGAGTATCCTGTCATGCCCATCTTCCACAATTTGAGAAAGCAGGATTAGATAGAATCCCAGGTTTTTGACATTACTGATCTGGTCAACCTAGATGCTTGAAGCAAAAAAAAAAATCCATTTGCAATTGCACTTGAGGTTGCATGGAGAAGAGATTGCATTTTGTGAGGGAACAAGATATAAATCAATGGCTGACCTCCATATTTTCACCCTGCTGACAAGATACTGGGTTTGTAGTACCATTTGAAAATGAACAAAACCAGTGTACTTATGCAGAGACAAAACCAACAAATGCTGTCACTTTGTGACCGAGGGAGGGGGTCCTTCCATGTGCTGTAAGGAGGAACAAACTCTCCTAATATTAAAAATCAATTCTGCCATGCTTAGAAGCCAAGCAGTCTTTTGTAGTGCCAGAAGGCTGAAAATGACTAGCAGTTTGTGATCAGGCTAATCCCTGAGTTGTATTTATTCAGTTTACGGTCATAGCTGGGGACCTGGTTTGCCTTCAGATGTGGATTTGTTCGAGCCTTAGCTATGTTCACAGTACAAATTATCAGAGCAAACAGAAAACCACAGAAGTGAATCAAACTAGATGGTTAAAGATTATTTTTAATTTTCTGTTATAAATATTAGAATGGTGACACAAATCAGATAAATACAGTGAAACGCACATGTATGTGATTTTTTCTGGATGAAATGTTACGGTTCTATTTGAAGCCCACTAAGCAATCCTGAATGGCTTGACCTTGAATGCTCATGGGATTTCAGTCTGCTAAAGAAAAAAACTCTTGGGAAGGATAAGGGATAGAAAAGCAGCATTCCTAATGAAAACTAACTGCAGTACTTCAATGGTGTCCCTTTAAAAGTCCAAATATCATTGCACGTCATCCTTTCAAGTTTTCTGTGGAATTACAGCAGCTAGCTTTTTGATTTCTGATGTCTCTCTTGCTTGTTAATCTGGCCCCGTGTGGATTTATTGTACAAATCTATTTGGCAGTTGAAAATTGCCCTTTGATGAAGCTCCTAGTCTAATCATGAACTCCTCAGGCATGGAAAATAATAAGAATGGAGAGGTGGCAAAAGCACAGACTAAAAGAGCCATGTTTGTCTTTCACTCCGCGTGGATTTTAGAAGCGTCTAAATTTCTAAGTCTTTCACACACAGGATTTTCTGCAAGGATTGATTTTGCTCCTCTTAGGATGGTAACATTTTCCGTGCTGGATCAGACCATTGGTCCGTATAATCAGGTATCCTGCCTCATACAGAGCCTGCTTCCTCGTGGCTCAGGAGAGAACAAAACCGGCCTGTAATGCAGCTGATTCAATTACACTAAGACATGGAAATAATCCTACCAGCCTGACCTGCCTCTCCTCCTCTTCATACATGGCAGCATGAGGCCTGATTATCATTATTGCAACCTTGAAATAATGAGTTACATTCTCTGTGAATAATTATGGCACTTTCTCATCCCCTTTCATAATCTCTTCTCAGACACAGCTTCCTGCAGCAGTGAATTCCACTAGTTGATGTCCAAAATATGTATTTGCTGTCCAACATTAAATGTAAGCTATATATTGAAATCTCCTCTCCCTTTCTCTTTCTCTGTTCTGACTCATTGCTGGTTGCTGTGTCCTTGTAAGATGTGCTTCCCACAGCTGCGGTAGTTCCCAGGCTGTTTTGTCCTATCAGCTCTCTATCCCCTGTTCACTGCCATCCTTATTACCTGCTCCCAGGTCCCCTGGTCTGGTCTCCTCTAAAATCAAATTAGATGGTCGATTCATTGTCTCCAGTCTCAAAATCTGTAGATGCATTGTGGCTCCACCCAGCTCTTGTCTCTTTGCTATCTTTCTTTGTTTTGTTTCCAATCCTGATTTATTTTTTTTCATGTATGCCAAACTTTTGTATTAATTATGTTATGTTATCTTCCCCCTTCTCCCCCCCCCCCCCGAAAACACCAAAAAAACTTGTTTCAAATTACTCAATATACCAGGACTGACTGTTATTCCTCTACCTTGACTGTACTAAATTCCTTCCTCACTTGACAGGGTACTGATAATTTCTTTTGTCTTAAATCACAATATGTGCCCTTGCCTGGTACTCTAAACATCAAAAATAATACAGGGATGTCTGCTGAGTGTGCCGTGCAGGGGATTTGTCCTTGAGTAGGGTCAGGTTTTCCATCTGGAGAAGGTGGGTATTGCATGAGCCCACAACCTGAGAATCTGCTTCTATCACAGCTCCTTGAGGACAGTAGTAGTCTCCCTTCTATATAGCACAGCTCCACAGCCTTTCTCCCTTTCTGTGACTTCAGACATTGGAAGGAAGTGGTAGGGAATCTCAAATCAACAGTAGCAGAGAGGCCAGCATGTGTGTGAGATACATGCATGTGGTGGTATATGAAGCAGGACTCAGCAGCGGAAGTCTCAAGTCTAGATGGAAGACTTGACCAATATATCAATGTCATAGTAAGAGCAAAGGGGGCTCAGTTCTCCTGCTCTTGTCAGGCCGGTAAGCTGTGTTTGTATAAATAGGTTTTGTAGAAAAGCATTCAGAGTGGATTTGAGAACATTGCATGATTGGAAATCCATCTAGTCCCCTGGTATTTTGTTCCAGGGGTCAGTTACTATTAAATATTATTGCCTTATTCTAATTTAAATTCATCTGCCTGCTGTTTTCAGCTGCATTCTTGTTATTTTTCTTTGCTAGTTTAGAAAGACCTTTAGTAAAGTCTTGCTGTTTTTTCTCTTAAAGGTACTTACAGGATGCAGCCAAGTCACCTTTCAATCTTTTTTGGTAATTAATTAAACAGACAGAATTCTTTAATAGTTTGTCTATATCAGAACATGCAGGAAAGTGCCTCTGAATTAGCTAAAGGTGTGAGTGGAAAGTCCTGTGCTAAACCACATTAAGCTACATGTCAACACTCTGAAGCAGAATTAAGATGGCCCTAATTAAATTTGGCTTAACTAATTTCTAAAGTAAATTAAGCCAAACTGAATTGCAAACACTTTAATTCTGAATAACAGAGCAGAAAAATGTGCTTCTGTATGTGATAAACTTATACTTGTAAAGTAAGAGTATGCTCATGCTGGATGGACTCCGAGACAGAAATTGATATGCAGGAGAGTTTTGGATGGAATTTGGAATTTTAGCATTTATCTTTAGGTAAGACTCTATTGCATAATGCATATGGATGATGAAGGATAAAACTGCTGTGATCTGCCTTGGATATGCTATATTCTAACTTTTGTCCAAGGAAGAAATTTTTGATGTATTTTACTGCCAGATGGTGGGAGATCTACAAGTGAAGAGATGTGGTCTAGAAAGAGACATTTCAGCACAGCAGATAATCTGTAGGAATGCAGACATCAGGGATGATTCAGAAATTGTTTGCATGCATGCCATAAGAGAGGAAGGATCAGACATGAGGAAGCTGAAGATAGTAGAAATCAAAAAAAGATGTTACTTATAGCCATGAGAAGAAAAAGAATTTGGAGACATTCAATGCTGATGTGTGATATTCTTCTCTCAGATACTTAAGACAGCTACTGCCATATAGAGAATTAGAACGATAGCTTTGATGAATGCTTTTTTGGTATAAAACAAAAAAACATTGAGATATTTTTAAGTAGCTGTCATAAGTGAGCCTAAAAAGTGGGCAGAGGAGGAAACAAAAGTGTAATGTGACAGTGCATTGTCTGCCTAGAGCAAACAAAGAAGATAAAAAGGCAAGTTTGGATGAAGCATGTCAGAAAAACATGCCAGAGTAATAGATGGAATGGTGTATCATAGAATACTTCAAGGCTCTTTATGAAAAGGAAAGAGAAATCTCAGTGATTTTCTTAGAGAGCTTTTTAAAGCTGTAAATAAGAGAAGAAGGGAAAGATGAAACACAACCACTGGTTGCATAACGGATGTTTTGGAGAAGTGAGCCATGTTCCACTGGTCATGGAGATCCCATGGATGAGGGCCCTTGCACTTTGGAGGAAGAGAACTAATCTTTCATGAAGGAAAACAATAATAATGAAGTGGAGGCAGGAGGGGGAAAGAAAAAAAAAAAAGGCGAGCTCTATGAAAACAAATGCAGTTCAAACTCAAATAGCTTGTCATAAAGAAGTTGATCCAGTGTGGGAAAAACTGCAGAAGGAATATATTTCTCAAACGTCTACATACTATAGCTAAGCATCTGAATAATGAGCAAATTGAAAGATCTTGCTGATGAAGTATAGTGTAATTGGCCGTATTGAAATCTGCTAGGAAAAGTACATTTTTGGAATTTCAAAATCTCCAGATACTGGTTTACCCCCTGCTTGGGAAGGACAGAAAGGGTAGTAAGCAGGTGTCCCTGGGGTGGAGGGGGGAATGAGAGTCTGTTACATCTTCTTTTACTGATATTTCAGATCTGCTTATTGCAGATATGCTGAAAAATTCTATAAAATGAGCCTGCTTGGCACACTGAATCAAACTAGAAAATGGGATAAGTTACCTCATAAGTACTTGTATCCAGTACATAAGAAGTAAGCGTGCAGCTATTGGCTTCAGTTTGGGTGAGAGATACCCGAGATTTCATGTGGCAGCAGTAAATACTGCTAAAGATTCCAGACGTTACAGATTATTATTTTCTAACACAAAAGATGTTGTATCCAGTGTAATTCTATTTTGGACTACATTAATTCATCCTTTCCTATTATAATCTTTGGCGTGGGAGTTTGTGGTTACCTAGACACCAGTGATCATGACCCAATTACATTTAATATTGGCAGAGGACAGTGTTCCTATTAACATGTGTTCATGTATATTTTTTCCTTAATAAGGGCTGATTTTCCAGAGCTGAAGAAATATTATAGGTAAAGCAGACCACAAGAGGAAAAAAATATACAGAGTGTTATGAATGAAAACTAAGTCCTTTTTTTAAAAGGATTTTGTTACATATCCAAAAAGGCACAATTCTCTAATCAGGAACTGAAGACATATTCAGTTAAGACTAATCCTGGTTTAGGAGCAAAGAAAAGGCAATAATTGAAGTGTAGAGGACAGTGAATCATAATATTGATGAAAAATCTACATGATTGATTATAGTAAGAAACTGTTATTTCAGTCTCAGTTTCTTGTTTGTTAGCACTAATTGTTTACTAGTATTTCTGAATGTAATGAGTAAACAACAGTAGAGGTCACTTTCCTAAATGTGGCTGATGAAAATAATCTTCTGAGGGATAAGAGCATGAATTTATTGTCTCTGAGCAAAGGAAATGGGGAAAATAGATACCAGCCAGTGTAATGTAGGAAATGGATATAAGAAGCTAAAAAGTAAAAATTCATGGCAGTCAGTACTAAGAACATTAAGAAAGTATTTGGTACCATAAGTAGAAAATAAGCTCTAGAACACTGTTATAGGAATTATTGCATTGCTAACATTGTTAAACAGATATCTTTATTAAAGTAGTACCTTTAATGTGTTAGAGATTTTTATTTTTCCACCCATAATGTTGTTAGTCTTTCCAAAGATTATGGTATGTTACACTCTGGATGTTCTTAATGATGATGATGCTAAATACTGATTATCATTCCCCTTATCACTTCTTCCTCTGGGATTTATTAGGTCAGAGGCAACACACTGTTCCTTTTCAGGACCCTATATATCTATCATGGATTTGGCATCTGTAAGACATGTTTATTCAGTCTGTCCCCTCTGCTCCGCAAATGGGAAAGATATTGCAGATGAGTTTGAGAGAGAAGTACAGGTATGTGGAACTGGGGCTAAAAAAGCCCAGAAATGTTGTCCATTTTATAGTAGCTTATTCCTGCTGGAGTTCACTTATTTACTTATTTTATAAAATACAGTTTAAAATAGATATATGGATTTGCTTTTGCCATAGGATACTACTCAGCCTTCAAAGGCTGTTGGTCAGCAAATTGCAGGTGCAGAGAGTTGTTCTGATTTGGAGGGGGAGCTACTAGTTTATAAGATGATTTTTATCTTATAAGATAGTTGGAAGTTGAGAGAGAAGAATATTTAGTTTGAAATGCTAACTCCACATGAAAACAGCAGAGGAGGAGTCTAGCACTTCTGGAGGTATTTACCTTGCCACTCTCTTTTTCCATTGTGTTACACCTTCAGTCCCATTTTTATTACTTCCCTTATATTTTCGTTCCTAGCCTTGAGAAGTAATAGGCTTGGCTCTGCCTGTTGTCTGAGTCAGGGAGAAGGGCTGTGTAACCATGTCAATATGACCCAGACTGTATGTGCCTCGCTGGTTGGCAATGATGGAGAAGAGGAGAGATAGCCCTGTAATACAACATAAACAAGCCTGAGTAACTTGGTCCCTTGCTCACAACCTTCAGGTGTCCTGCACCCAAGTGAACAGGCTCCTGAAGTCAACACTGCAGCCTATTCAACTTGAAGGAACCTTTCCACCAAAGATGAAAGCAATTATCGTGCCATGTGATGGGCTCTCTGTCCCCTGCAGTCTGATGCCCCACATGGATTTTGCAGTAGGCAGCTGGACACCAATTTTGCAATGACCTTTTGAGAGCAGCCCTTTTGTCTTTTCCCTTGAGGGAGAATGAAATAAATGGGATCTGAAAGCAGGGCTCAGGCTGGCTCTGAAGGAGTGACAGAAAGGTCACTTTTCTGATCAAGCCAGTACGTTTGGTGATTGGAAGGGCTTCCAGCGGTCAAAGTTAAAGCTTTTTCTGGGTCAAGCACAACCCTACTAACCTCCACGTACACCAAAATGTCTTTAATTTCTTATCTGATTGATCAGCTCCAGGTAAATGTGTTGCACAGACTGGATACCTGCAGCTAGCCACCAAAACTGCTTCTATGGTTTCACACATTCAATGTGAAAGATACTCACCAAATCCTTTGGTTTGTGTACCCCGAAGTATGATTTGTGCTAGGGACTAGTATTAAATGTCAGCTTTGAAAATGGGCCTTGTCAGGACTAATACAAAATTCACTCCTGTGGTTAATTTAACGAGATAGATGGGCAGATATCATACATTTATTAAACAACCATAATTATATTTATATTAATGCTGGTGTCTGCCCAGGAGAGATCCAGGACTGGCATAATAGGATTTGTTCATAATGCAGAAGTGAGATCTCTAAATATAGATACAGTGAGAAACTCAGGGTTGTAAGAATGAGCCTGTGTTGTGAGCCAAGATTGAGTATCTCTGGGATGTTCAGATGCTGGTTGCACAGGTAAGGCTGTGACAAAGATACATGATTAGAGCTCATGTCAGACTTTGGGAACACTGACAGCTTTTTGGTTATTCTGGGTGCTGCAAAGTTGGTTGAAATTCATTGGCAGAGGTTTTGACCATACTCAGGTGCACTGCATTTGCATGCTCATTCACTTTAAAAGGTCAGCAAAACACCTTAACGATTTTAAGTGACCTGCTGTGCCTAAAGTGTATTTAGTTTTATGCTGTGTCCTCTGCAGGATATGGCACCAAGTTGTTTGGTGTGACACTGATCACGTAGCACATCTTTATGCAGACAAGATCATTGCTCAGGCTTCAGAAACAGAAAAGAATTAGGTTATTTTTTAATCTTCTTATGTACAACTATGTTATTTCAGGAAAATGGCCCGTGGTTATTGTCCTGTTCTGTTCTATTTGGCTGCACTGATGTCCTGGGAATAAAGCAGAAGGTTTCTGGGACAGTGGCAGCTCTGCTCAGTTGGTTGCAGGAGGCAAGAACAGCATCTCCAGGATTCAGCAGCATCTGCCTACTTCTTATGCTGATACAGTGCCCACCTCTCCTCCCCTGCATACTGATGTCCTCTGTCTTTAGTCTGCTTGTCTGTCACTGTAAACAGGGGAGAACAAAGTTGACAGTGTTGGACTGAGGGGCTGTAAGCGGTTATTGATTCCCAGGCTTCTTGCATTCCTAGAGGTGGGGGTCAGGAAGGGTGTGTGTTTCAGTACAGACATGAGAATGCAAGTTTGTAATGGCATGTTAGCACCGGTGAGTAGTAGGATGTACGTAATTGTGCTTTCCAAGTGGATTTGTACATGCTGTAGCTAGCTGTGGTTGTATACACACTAAAGGATGTGTTTGTATGTTATGCTTGGAAGAAGTTGTGCACAAAGCTTTGTATATTTATCTCTGCTTATAGACAGAACGTGAAATGCATGTAACTGGCATCAGTATTTACTGCTTGAAATACAAGTGTGTATATCTTTTGTGTACATGTGTAACAGCACATGGGGCTACTTGTCAGTCTATATTGGGCTAGATGCAGCTAAAATGATGATGGACCGTGCAGCATTCTGCTTTCATGTGACACCTTCACAGTTGCTAGTGTTGGTAGGATGGGTAGAAGGCAGAGATGCATAACCCTCAGCCTTCCTGCTAAATCTTTCTGGCATAGCACATGTGGGAGTCTGTAGTAGCCTCTGAAGGGGGAAGGGAGCTCATTTCAAACTGAGGACTGAAAAGAAAATGCACGCAGCAATGATAGAGTTTGGATTTCATTAGCTTCTGATATCTCTGTTCACAGGAAAAATTCACACATGCTTGGTGACCTTTTAGTAAATGCAAAGCTAGGAGTGATACCTGTCTTTCAGTTCCTTTACATCTGTAACTAATTAGAGCAGAGGCGTGGAGTGAGGTGCACAGGATTGCAATGAAGCCTGCTGAAGGACAGCACGCTCCCAACACTGGCATTTGAGCATGTGTTGCTGTCCTGTGGGCTGCTATGTGTGGAGGAGATTAACACCTTCTGAGGCCCTCTCCCATCCATTCTTCCAGCTGAGATTGGAGCAGAACGGTAGGGCAGCCGCCTCACGCTACACAGCCCAGTTCAGTGACACCTTATTGACGTGAGGGGTGCCAAGGTGGTGGAAAGCAAAACAGCACAAGCAACGCCCGTCAGTACTGTTTCTTTAAGCTGATGTTACCTGCTGCATTGTATATCCCTTGTAATGTTTTCTCCTTATTGTTCACAGTGTTTTAAAAAGGTTGAAAAGAACAGACTGTGTTGTCTTTGACTCTTTTCGCCTTTCTTTAGGGTCTTCTACAGCTCTTTAGAGAGATGTCTTTCTCAGCATAAACATCTTGGGAATTAAAACAACATGGATGGATTTTGTGACAGAGGAGGACAGGACAAAGCAAGACCATTTCAACTGGAAATGTGGAGTCAGATCCCCTCAGCCTGTTGATTCAGAGATATTCAGTACTCCGTACTCCGTAGATGTGTAAATAACGATTTGTTATTCATGCCTTTGATACTAATTACAAGGGCAGACACTTGATATCAGGGTATTCAGCTAATATTTGAGTGTCTGTTGTTGACTGGTGTAGCATGAATGATATCTTCCATGAGTTCTTTGCTAGAAAGGAGGAGAAATCTTATCAGTATTTTCTATGTCTCTTTGGAATAATCTTTTGTGATGCTCTCTGGGAGAGAAAAATCTCAGGTAGACTTATTAATTCATGTGAAAATGTTCTTAAAAGAGAGGACAGCCTGAAGAGAGATCAAATTAATTTTAGTACAGATTTGGCTTATTATCTGCTCATACATTCCAAGAATGGGAAGCGTGTGGCTCTTCTAGGCCTGCTCAGAATACATAAGTACAGTCCAGATGGCATTTAAGGTCAGGCTGGCATTGCTGGAGATCCTGACTGGTTGAAATAAGGGAGGGTAAAATTTTGAAGTGATTTTTATTCCGTGAACATTGAGTAACAGATATTTCAATCCCCAAGGTGCTTCATTAAGTATCCCTACTCTTTCCAGTCAGTTCCACTGATTTCACTTGGGAGTGTATAGCTATGATAAACTGAATTAAACGTGAGACGTCATAAGTCCTCATACAGAAGCTAAACCTTAAAAAGCTTCCAAAAAGGCAGAATCAGTAGCTGAAGGCCTTCTCTTTGAGACGGCCAAAACACTCCCAAGATAACCAGTTTTACCCTTAATATTTCTGTGTCAATGCTACAGAGGCTTTGCATAACCCCAAAATACATCTCATTTATGTATATGTGCTTTCATTTAAAAGGAAAGGGGAAAAAATAAAAAGAAAAACCAAATCCTTAAGATCGTTATTTTCTCTGTAACATATGGCACACGTGTGCAACAGCACAAAATTACTTGTTATGTCAAGAACTCTGTCTATAAAGTTGTGTAGAATTTGCTTTCCATTTGGAGGGAAAATCAGCAGTAGGGTACATAGAGAGGATAATTTCACACATAACTCCTGTAACCTGCCTCTGCGAGCTTGCTGTTTGCCTATGAGTGAATGTTTTGCCCCTGTGAATGGATGTGCCCACAGCTCTTATGGACCTGGTAGAAGAACGTGTAGGGACTGAATTAAGAGTTTGTCTTTGCTGATTGCACATAATCCTTAGTGGGTTTTGGATGCAGAAGAGAGGCTGCAGAGTTGAACAGAGCAAAAGGGAAGGAGATGTCCAGTCACAGGTGGATCTGAATGTTTTCAGTAGCTGAATATTTGTATTTCCATTCCTTGGCTATAGACTGACTGAGTGGCTTTAGGAGAACTGCAGAGGGAAATCCATAGTGGTGGAGCTGGGCCTGCTGAAGGTGGGATCTGTTGCGTTTTCCAGTCTGAAACTAGAATGGCAGAGACTACAGGGTGGAGGAGGATGAGCAGGGCGTGGATAGCATCTCTGAGTCACAGAAAGCACAGCGCAGGTTTATGGTTATGCACAATAGAGCCTGCATAATCCATCGCTTGCTGTCAAGTGTATTATGTTCACATACAGACAAAGAAGCGAAAAAGAACAGGGTATATTTTTCCCAAATCATTTGCCAATCATTTTTTATTTTCATTAGGAATCTAGAAGAGTCTGGGTAATAGTACTGCTCAGCTTGGCTCTGTGTAAAAGGGGATAATTTTTATGTTTCCATTTAGTCATTTTTATTGTGTTGTTTCTTAGCTTGTTGATGAATGAATGCTGGTTGCACTGAAGCAAATGCCTGGGAAACAATTCTGTGCTATCTCTTTGTATGTATTGGGGGTGATAGGTATTGCTGGGTGTAATTAATTCACTTTATAAAGGACTAAGAGCTGCATTCTTGTGTTTTCCTATTATAACACTAATTACTAGAATTTATTAGCATGGTGTTAATAAATGCATGAAGACAATGTGCACAATTTACAAGAGAAACAGATATGAATCTCTGGGTGTTTCCATTTAGCTACCTGCCCATACTTTCGTGAATGACACATTACAAGAGTGTTTGTACTGGTGGGGTGTTATGCGCAGTGAGTGTTTGTGAGTGCAAGCTAGGAGGTGTGTTGGTGGAAGACTACGATTGAGTGTGGGTGCAGTCCAAGTGTGCAAATGTGCACTGGTGTGTCTCATGGACATATTTTAATTGTGTACTTGTGAATGGGTGCTCTTTGTTGTGGTACCTGAGTGTTAGAAATGTGTTCTTGAGCATCTGTGATCGTGTGTGTGTGTGTATGCACAGATGTATGAACATGCCTGATGAGTGCACGTCACCCCAAGCAGGAGATAATGCAATGTACAAAAATCTGCTAGAAACTCCACCTCAGTCATGTTTAGCAGTCATTTTGTACTAAGAAGCAGAGAGTTTTCCTCTGCGAAAGAAGAGGCACAAATGAAATGAATATAATAGGACATCTGTGGCAGTGACCATGAAGTCAATTGTCAGTCTGAGACAGAGAACGTTCTATATGTGCCTTTTCTGTCACTCATCCTCACAGATGTGACCTCTACTAGTAGCTGTTAATAAAGCCTTTGCGGTTTTTTGTTGTTTTGGTGGCTTTTTTGGTTTTGGTTGGTGGGGTTTTTTGGTTGTGTTTTTTTGGTTGTGCTTTTTTTTTTTTTTTTTTCCTCCTCCCCAGAGAAATGTGCATAAGTCCTTGGCAGAAACTGGTATTTCTTGAAAGTCATGTCTAATATTTTTTCCACTGTCAGCCAGTTCCTTCCTTTAGTTTCTGAATGTAAGACTTGCCAATAAAAGTCCAGAAATAGCTTCTCTCACAAGAACTAATGTTTGCCAACAATAGCAAGGGAAGAAGAAATCTATTTTTGTAACTGGATTCTAACATAAGGTAAACCTCTTGGCTTTAACAAAAATTAATTTGGCACCTAAAGTTAACAGGTTTATTTGTTCTGGAAAGCTTTTTGACCAAATTAAAATATGATGATTGAGAAAATATGTGTTAGCTACTTATGGACAGGAAGGTGTCAGACAAGTGTAATGTAATGCGGCGAAGTTGGTCTTAATCTGGCTGTGGTTTAGATGTTGTAACCTCTATACAGAGGAGCAACCTCTATATAGAGGAGGGTAGGAGAAAGCTGAGTATGTGCTAGACCAGCCTTCTTCAGCATCATGGCCCTTCTTGTCTGAGAGTTCTCCAACATCAGAACTGAATGCGAAGGCCTGTAGAGCTGAAGTGGAAGGGACAGGCAGGTTCAGCTCAGCTGCTGGTAGACAGACAGGTTGAGGAACCAGTTTCTTTTGTCCAGGCTACAGCTTCTGCACTATTGCTCATCTGGGGATGAGATGGACAGTTTGAAGTGCCTGTACTCCAAATTAGAAAGAGGAAGAATTAAGGAGAAAAGAATTAAGGCAAGTAATAGCAATGGGAGAAATGGAGTTAATACCAGAGGTCTCTCCTTGCCAGCCAAGACCCCATCCCACTGCTGCTGAGCAAGGTGAGCAGGCCAGGCCTGTGAGGGACAGTCAGGTTCAAACAAGAGCCCAGTTCACTAGACAAGTCCGTGGTGATGAAGCAAGACCAAAGTCAAGCCAGGAACACAAGTCAGTGAATCAGGATCAGGTCCAGAGATTATGATTGGGGTCAGCCTAGCAATCATCTGGCAGGTCTGTAGTGACGAGGCAAGTCCAAAGTGAAGTCCAGAAGACTCTCTGAAGAGTCCAGACTGATGGGGCCTGTGGGCAAGATTGATGGGCAGTTATGTTTGCTGCTTTTGCTTGGGAGGTAAAAACAGATTCAAGTTCTCAGTTGCTGTAATAACAGCTATTCTGATATATGCAGACATCTTCCACCGTTGTGTCTTTCTGCTGCCATCCTTGAGTATCACCAGTCTTTCCTGAACTCATGCAGCTCTTTAGTCCTCCTATTGCCTGAAAGTCCATCTAGATTCCACCCTTGTCTGTCCTTGCTGTGTGGGGACAGCAGCAGCTCCTTCTCCACTTTGTCTTCTGCCATCCAGCTGCATCTACAGACTGGCGAGTCTTTGCTAGAGTGACAGTGGTGCTCAGAGGCTTGCTGGACCTGCCTGTCCTTGGGCTGGTACTCAAAAAGCCAAGAGTGAACCTGCTGTGTGACAGACATTAAGTAAAGGAATCCAGGCTCCTCAGAGTATGGGGATGGGCAGGTAATCTGCCTGAGGGAAGGACTTAGGAGAAAGGGGAGAGGCAGGGGGTAACTGAAGATCTGACTGCTGTCCTGCTTTCAGCAGCTGTCATTTTGTCTGAGTGCACGTCATGTATTACTGTTGTTTTATTACAAAAAAGACACAAGTTCTTTTTCAAACAGACTCCTTTCTTTAGTTTTGGGATTGGGGTTCTTTTTTTTTGAAACTTAATATTTATTTCTTGTTAGTCTGATTTTTTTTTTTTAATAAAAAAGAAAATATAGCAAAATTCCAGAATAATAGCTTCAAACAATTTTTGTTGCTAGCACTGAGAGGTGAAGAGAATTGTGGGCTCTCTCCCTAGCTCTGCCAATGCCCTTGACGAGGTGCCTTTGACGAGGTTACTCCTCCTCTGATTCAGCATCCCTGCTTGCAGTACTGCTCTCCTATCTCCCAGAGGCTATCCTGCGATTAATTGGGGGATGTATCTAAATGGCTTTAGCATGCAAGCTGAAGTCACCAGGGACAAAGCTGTTACCAGGGCAGGAATAAAGGTCAGGCCCTTACTGACATTGTTGTCTTGATTAATTAATACACTAATCTCTATAACTCCTCTTCAGCAAATATAATTTGGCCTCATCCCTTGTTTTGTTCATTTTTCTGTGACTTAGCTTTGAGAGAATTAATGAAAAGACCTGGGTGGAAAATACTGCTGCTCACTGTATCCCTTCCCCGGGACCAGCCCTATGCCTTGTTTCCCCCTTAGCATCCCTTGCCCTTGTTTGTCTGAGGGCTTTGCAGAAAAGTCCCCTGGACAGTTAAATGACTCTTCACTGGATACCAAAACAGACTTATTCCTCGATTAGGGATTTGAGGAGTGATAAGTGATTACTTGAATTACTAGGAAAACAGTGTGTGGAATTGACTGAAGGGGAGAGTTACACTTGATACTATTTTCCTGTGACTATTTCCTATGGGAACATGCAAGACCAAAGCTAGAAAATGTTAGAGAGTCTTTGTTCCCTTGGTGAAGCCTGCTGAAGGGCTGAGTGGCCATCCGTGGCTGCAGGAAGGAGATGCTGGTAGTTTGGATTCAGAGACTGATATAGCCCTGGGGCTCAGCTTTTCAGGATGGCTGCTTTTGAACATGGAGACTGTCCAGGATCTATTAGGGATCGCTACCAGCATCAGAAGATGCAGCAGCGCTTGGAGAGAAGCAGAAGGCAGAGTGTGAGTGAATGTGTGTGGTGGAGCGCAGTGAACCGAACCATCCTTGGATGTGCAAGAGGGAATATTCCCTCCAGGTTGCTACCTGGTGGGAAATCAAAGAAATGAAGAAGATTTCTCCTTGTCTCCTATTCAGCTCTTAGTTCTGGTTTGTTGTACTTTCCATTCCTTCATGATTACATCCATAGCTCAGTCAGGTATTGTTTTCTGCTTGAGCTGGGAACATTCCCTAAAGCTGTTCTGAGTGCACAATACTCTTGTTCTCTTTCCCAGGCCAATTTTACACTGAATTTTGGCAGATTACACAAGCGCAGAATGTTTACTGTTGTGTCTTACATCATCATTTTCCTGTTTCATTTATTTTTCCTTTTGACAGATTTTTAACACTGTCAGTCTAATATACAGCAGAGGTTGAAGTCTATTACCATAATGCAGTGAATTGTGGGTAATCCCATGCAAATTGTTCTGTGGAGAGTCATGCTAAATTATGTTCCTGGAAAAAAAAAAAAGACGACATAACAAAGGATTTTTTTTAACTGTTTGTTCTTTGGATTTCAGAGCAGTTGCCAGAGGCACAGATTTAAGCCAGTTGTTTGACATTCAGCACCATGTGCAGTGATGCTTCTCCTCACAGGACATTGCTGAAAGGATGGAGCTGTGCACTGCTGTGGGTTTTCTGTATATGTGTCTCTGATGTTTAGTTTTAAAACATTGCTAACTTGTCAAAGGAAAAATGTGAGTGAATGTTGGAGTGGCACAGCAAAGAGAAATGTCTCTTGCTGCTTTTTCCATCTCCATTGTACAAACATCTGTAGGAAACATCAGTTTTTGTAAACTTAAAGAGCATCAGATGCCTCTTGGAAGTGGCAGATCTAATCGTGTGTAGAGTTGTTTTTATATCTTTCTGTTCTTTTGTTCTCTATCACCAAGGTCATTTGCTTCGAAACGGGCTGCTTTGTTCCTCCAAAGGCCAGTATACTTCCCCAAACTGAAGCAGTAATCCTCCTTTTGGACAGAACGCTTGCTTGTAGTAGAAATGATTGCAATGTCACAAACAGAGGATTATCATTTTCAGCGGAAATCATAAAAAGCAGGTTGAAAAGGACTCCTAAGAAAAAGGCAGCTTGTTCTTATGCAAATTTTCTCAGGTGGTACGGCTGCAAGATGAGAAAACCTGAAAGCCGGTAATCTGGAGTCAGCATCTTCTCTGCTGATAAAGGTTTGCCTGCTTTGCTGTGAACGGTCAGTCGGTTTTCAAAGACTCAGAGACTTGTAGTTTATTTTTGCAAGGCCT
>JAAGAY010138874.1:0-14024 GCA_011801015.1 Ardeotis arabs
TTTTTTTTTTTTTTTTTTTTTTCTTTCATTCTTTACCTCTGGGTGATACTTGAAGTATTTTGGTCAATTCAGCTTAGAGTATGAAATAGTTTTCATAAATACAAAAAGTCTCACTTGCTCTTCTGCCTGCCCCCTAATCTAAGTGAAGTTTTGAGATACTGGGCCGTGTGTAATACCAGCAAAATGAATGAATATTTCTTCTTCTTGATACAAGGGTGTAAATTTTGTTAGGAGCCACAGCTCGTTCCCCAAAACTATCTACAAAGCTTCATTTCCGTAATATTTTTTATGGTCTCTAATAAAGCTCTACTGAGACAGCAAGTGGTTCTTTCATAGTGTATATTCCTATAAACATAACTAATATATCCATCTCTCTTTTATGATTTATGTAGAAATTCTTGTAAGCATTTGTTATGAGAAACATCAAATAAGCCAAGGAGGAAAAATAAAATCTACTTTTGCAAAATTACAATATATAAAGATGACTTTCAGTACAAAGCTGTGTTCTTTAATACTTTATAAAAATTTATAGTAAGTTTTAATACATGGAATGTTTTCCATTTTTGTCACCTATTAATAGAATATTGTTTTCGGAGGCTAAAACAAAAAGACCCCATGAGGGACTTTAAGAAAAAGTAGGTTTCCCCTACAAAATAGTTTAACTCTTTTCTAATTATAGGTTTTAAAGGTATAATTTTTCTGGGAACAAAACAATACTCAGAATGTCTGTGGGTCTTGAACTGAACAAGAGATCCACAAATATATATTTTTTTTTAGTCTAAAATACCATTCATAGTGGTCCTGAGTTTGATGAACAAAACTCATTGTTCCAAAACAAAGTGCTTAATTTCTTGTTTCATTTATAGTGTCTGGCAGAATTTGAGAATGATTGTTCTTTTAGAAAATAAAATAAAGCATGACATTTCATAGATGATGAAATGTTCTTAGAATTTCTCTGAAAGATTCTATGATTTTAACCTAAAATATAAAGTCATTTTAAATATTTTTATTTATTAAGATCTGCTTTAATTAGTTGAAATTGTAGCCTAAAAATTCCTTTTACTTCCATCAGAGATGCTTGACATCATCTGCAAACACAGACCTGTTCTGTAGCATTTATCTAATTATAACTTGCCACCTCTTTACAATAAACGGTCAGACATTTCTTACAGTGAACTATCATGAGAGCTGAAATCAAGTAATTTTTTTTTTTTAATTTAAATCTTCAGGACTGAATTCTGGAAGAGAGTTCCAACTTTGAAATTAACTTAATTTTTTTTCTACTAATTTCATCGGGACAAGTGTATTTATTGGTCAGCGTGGTGCAATTTAAATCTTATTTATTTTTTTAATCTAATCCACTCTGATATTGCTTAACTCATTGTATTAAAGTAGCTTTTGTATTTGAATACTGGAATAAACTGGTTTATACACTTTTATAACAATGTATGTGTACATAGATGGAAATACAGTAGAAAAACACATGTAGTACAACTACGGATATCTAACATTAGGTTTACAAAATGAATAAATTTTGTCTTACACTATTTCCTTTCCTGCCCTTATTCATCCTGTGTCCTGCTCATATGTTCCCCAAGAAAGCCTATTCTTATTTTACATGTTCAAACTAGCTTTTGCCCAGAAACAATAACCCCTTATTTGCAGAATTGCCGATTACCTTGACACTGCAGGAGTGTTTTATCATGCTATCAAATGCTGAGATTTCTTTTAAAGATATATTAAGTTAGAAACAGGGTCTTTTGAAGACTGATTTGGAGGCAGTGTGTGGAAAACAGATTTGGAAGGTGGCAGCAAAAGGTTTTTAAAGTTGATAGGTGATAAAGAGTCTTATTTTGCATGTTGGCAAACCTTGTTTTCTCTCCCTGATTCTTGTCAGGAAGCATTTCATTCATTGGCCTGTTTCTTACTTTGTCATTGGATTACCTCTCTCCTCCCTCTTTTATGTTCAAAAGCCTGTTTTACTGACAAAATTACAACCACTTCTACTCAAAACTTATTTCCCTCATTCTCAGGAAACTGTCTTTATAAACTTTCTGTTTCCTAGTCACCAGAAATGATTTACAGTTTCAACAGTTAGCACTGAACCCTGCATAAATATTTCACAGTAAAAGAAAATAATAATAGAAAATTACACAGTACCAAACACACTTTATTAATCACTAATATTTGATAGATGTAACAACAAGTACCAGGTATCTTTTCCAAATTGCAGTCTCACATGCAGCTTTATTAAAGCTTTCCTATTCTCTATCCCTAAATGTTAACTGCCAGAAGCTAAAATTATATTGCCAGAAGGTAAAATAGGGAAAAATAACGCTCCATGTCTTGTTTCTTTTATATAACACTTTATCAGAAGTGAGGTGCTGTGGATCTGACATAGCTTACACGTTCTTATGTTCTACGTTCACAGTGACTGGGAAAACTGATATATATTTTGATACTGAAATGTGTTATTTGTATCCCTTATGTTAGCCACTTAGCAATATACTGAGCTTCAATTAGGAAAATTGGTCAAGGTCCACATGGCATATATAATGAATGCTGATGACCAAATTATTGTAACTATTAAAATAATAAATAGTGTTTCACAGAATCACAGAAAGACAAAATCACAGAAACAGAATGATTGAGGTTGGAAGTCATCTTCTGGAAACTCCTTGCTAAAGCAGGGTCACCTACAGGAAGCTGACCGTGACTATGTCCAAACATCTTCTGAGTATGTTCAAGGAGGGAGATTTCACAACACTTCTGGGCAAGCTGTGCAAGTGCTTAGTCACCTGCATAGTGAAAAAGTATCTCCTGGTAAGAGTTCCTGTGTTTCAGTTTGTATCCATTGCCTCTTATCTTGTCTCTGGCCACCACTGAGAAGAGCCTGGCTCTATTTTCTTTACGTTCTCCCTTCAGATATTTGTACACATTGAAGAGATCATCGTGAGCCTTCCTTTCTCCAGGCTGAAAAGTTCCTGTTCGCTCCACTTTTCCCCATAGGAGAGTTTCTCCTGCGCTTAAATAATCTTTTTGACCCTCTGTTGGACTCATTCCAGTATATCCATCTCTCTCTTATACTGAGGAGCCCCAAAATGGACACAATACTCCAGCGTAACATAACTGAGTGTTATGTAGAAGCAAGGATGACCTCCCTTGACCTGCTGGCAACACTCCACCTAATGCCATCTAGGAAGCTGTTGGCCTTCTTTATGGCATGGATACATTGATGGTTCCATGTGCAACTTGGACATAGCCTTCTCTGCAAAGCCATTTCTGAGGTGGATAATGCCCAGCATTAACCCAATATGCCTGACATTATTCCTCCTCAAGTGCAAGACTTTGTACTTCCTTTTGTTGAACTTTATGAGGTTTCTGTCCTCACATTTCTCCAGTCTACCAAAGTCCCTCTGGATGGCTGCACAGCACTCGGGCATATGAGCCACTCCTCCCAGTCTTGTATCATCAGCAGGCATTTTAAGGCTACACTCTGCCTCATCATACAGGTCATTAATGAAGATATTGAACATGACTGGACCTGGTGTTGATCCCTGGGGGTTCACTGGTAGTTACTGCCCTATACTTTGCTTTTCTCTGAATCTGGTCATTCAGTTAGTTTTCAGTCCATCTCGCTATCTGCTCATCCACCCTGTACTGCATCATCTTCTCTGTGAGGATGTTATGGGAGATGTTGCAGTAAGGCACGGACTCCGTGGACCGCGGCTTTTTACCCACCGCCTTTTCCCTGGTCCCGTGCACCGCGGCTCTTTACCCACCGCTCTCTCCTTGGTCTTGTGGACCGCGGCTTTTTACCTGCCACTCTCTCCCTGGTCTCGAGGATTGCGGCTCTTTACCCGCTGCTCTCTCCTTGGACCGCGTCTCTTACCTCCGCTGCAGGCAGTTCTTGTCTCTGCTGCTTTTTCGTTCAGCCCGGGCTGCCACCAGTTGCTCTCGTTCCGTGAGTCAATGTCCCTGTTCGGGCGCCATATGTTGCAGTAAGGCACAGACTCCGTGGATGGTGTTCCGGAGACCCTTATTGTCCGTAAGCATAAGTCTTTTATAATTTTTCTAAGTTACACGCGAAGTGCACGCGCCTAATAATCTAATTTAATTGGTAGCAATACTGTTCACGCGCCTTAAGCTTCATTTAGATTGGTTATAGATTTTTAGTTGTCTTTACTATTTTTGCCTTTGGTATTTACTTATCTTGTTCTAATTGCTGGTTTTTGTTATTGAGCAAGTGGTGTTCAAGGACATAGCTCAAATTCTTCAATATCAGACAGCTGTGCTGCACTCTCTGTTCCCACAGGGAGAAGGCATCAGGAGCCTTCCCAAAGTCTAGATAGACAATATCTATTTCTCTCCTTTCATCTACTAAGCTCATAATTTCACTGTAGAAGGTTATAAGGTTTGTCAGCCATTACTTCCATGCTTACTACTCTTGATCACCTTTTTGTTGTTCTCATGCCTAGAAATGGTTCCCAGGATTAGTTGTTCCATCACCTTCCCTGGATGGAGGTGAGGCCTAATAGGCCTGTAGTTCCCTATAGCTTCCTTCCTGCCCCTTTTGAAGTTAGGAGTATTTGCTTTCCTTCAATTGTCAGGCACCTCTCCCAATTGCCATGATTGTTCAAAAATTAGAGTGGCCTTGCAGTGATGTCAGCTAGATTACAGGTGCATACCTCAGGGCCCACAGTTTTATAAATGTCCAGTTTGCTTAACTATTCCCTAAGCTGACCCTTTTCCACTAAGTGTAAGTCAGCGTTGCTCCAGGCTTTTCATCTGGTCTCCAGGGTCTCGTAAAGACTGGTGTTCAATATCTCAGTCTTTTTTTTAAAATCTGGGGTTTTATTCAGATTCTTTTTCTGCTTTATCAATAACAATAAAATCAATTGAAGCTTCTCATCTATGATGAGTACAATTTGCTGTAATTCAAAATATGAATATAATACAAATTAAATTTAAAATGTCTTTGGATTGACATAATTTTTAAAAAATAAAAAAAGCGTGAAGAACATTTATTTTTTTAAAAAAAAAGAGGGGAAAGTATTCTCTGCTACCCTTATTTCGAAGCTTTGTTGCCAGTTTCAAAGGATTTTATTGACGTAAGTCTTAGTAAAATTAAAACCTGTCATTTCTGTTTCATCTACTGCTAGGATAAGCAATTTACACCTTTATAACCTGAAAGTCATGAGACATTTCTTATAATTTCAGTCTCAGCAGTAAATAACAATGCTGGTTTTGTGAATAACAGTTTAAAGTGATGAGCTCTGTAATTTGGTAGTCCTTCATTCCAAGCTAAATAACCTCCAGTTAAAGCAAAAGACATCTGACCTTTGTGTTTTAAAATAAAATGGAATATTTAACAGTCTTTAAAATTTAAGTATATCAACATGTTAAAATTTATGAAAATTCCACAAAAGGAGGATAGAAATAACATAGTAGATCTGCTATAAAATGTGGTATGTTATGTTAGGATTTACTGACATTTTTCAACTTCACTGAACTTTTCAACTACCTAAACTAAAGCACAAACTACTATTATTTCACAGCTTTCATAGATACAAATACATTTTAAATTAGATTAAAAAAAAGATAGAATGAATTCAATTGCAGAATGTAAAAATGCATTAAGAATAACTATACTAGATCACATTAAGTCCAATTTTTATCACACAAGGTTAAAGCTATGCTATCCTATTCTGAGGGAAAAAAAAACCCATCAAAATCAAACTTTGATTTTTAAATACAAATCCTTATCTGTTATCAGAGGTATCAGATTAGTTATACAAGCCCTAAATCTGGTTTAGAAACTTTGTGGTTTAAATGCAAATCCTTATGATTTTTTTTTTTCAATTAAACTTTAAAATGAAACATAACATTGCTTATTATTGCCTTTAAATAATGCTATTTCTATCGTAGGTGTTTAAATTGTTTTCCAGGATAATAATTTGTAGATAGTTATTTTCTTTTTGTGTTTCTACATATGCACTAATGATTCAAAACAGCTTATTGGGTCTTTTTTTTTATCTCTGTTACCTATAAAATGCAATGTTTACATACCATCTCACTTTAATAAAATTTTTGAATATACATATATATCTTTGAGGTAAAATTTCCCAAAATAATTGAGTAAATAGTAGGAAATAAGCAGCATAGTATTTTGAAATATATCTGCATTTCTAGATATTTCTGAAAACATATCTTTGTGTGCTAAGGTACTGTATTGAAAAATGTCTTAAGTTCCTTAAGCACTTAAGACTTTGAAAAATCAATTCCATTTCTAGCTCATAATTTATTAATTCAAGCTATTGGCTCCTGTCTTCTGAGAATATCAGAACTGTTGTTCTAGATATGCAGGAGTGTTTTTTAGCACTTGTGTCTAAATGGAAGTAGAGCTGTGCTAAACTTAATACTCCAGTTATAGAATTCTTAATTCTTTGTCTCAAAATTACTGCCTATCTGAGGTGGAATGTAAGTGAAATAAACTATACTACGTTTAATTAATTTATATAATTTTTAATGTATATACAAACTTTTGTGAACAAGATTTTATTTCCTTTTTTGTTATTTTTTATAATTGGCAAAAAAATTTGTAAATGGAATTAAATTGCAGAATGTAAAAATGCATGAAGAATAAGTCCAATTTTTATCATACAAGGTTAAAGCTGTGCTATCCTATTCTGAGGGATAAACATCAAAATTAAACTTTGTGATTTTAATACAAATCCTTGTCACTTATCAAAAGTATCAGATTAGTTATACAAACTTTAAATCTAGAATAGAAATAATAAGCCTTTGACCCTTGTGTCACTGTTGTAAGAATATGAGGAACACCACGGGCCCAAGTGAACTGTATGAAAGATCCATGTTTAACCTAATTATGACATCTGTTATGTTCTTCTGTCCATGAAAAGCTGATGATAATTGTTGCTGTGCTGAATAGCAGCTAAACCTTAAGAACAAATCTTTTGTTTCTTTTCTTTCCATAAAACTGATTTATGAAGAACATTTCGGAGCTCAATAGTTTAATCTTAAAAATTTAATAAAATTTTCATAAAGTTCAGTTAAGATCTTAGAGTTCTGTCCTGGTTTCAGCTGGGACAGAATTAATTTTCTTCCTAGTAGCTGGTATAGTGCTGTGTTTTGGATTTAGTATAATAACAATGTTGATAACACACTGGTGTTTTAGTTATTGCTACGTAGTGCTGCTTGCACTAGGTCAAGGACTTTTCAGCTCATGTCTTGCCAGCAAGAAGGCTGGAGGTACACAAGAAGCTGGGACAGGGCACAGCCAGGATAGCTGACCAAACTAGCCAAAGGGATATTGTGGTTAAACCACGACAAGTTTTTTTCTATTTTGTGAAGGCTGGTTACTTAAAACATTTAATTCATATTTGGTGCAGCAAAATGCACACTTCATTGGTGCAGCATCATATAGAGATGGATCTGTCGACAAAAGCCTGTTCGGCGTCTGTCCAAGGCTGCACCAATGCAGAGTTCCCAGAATCTAAAGAAACATAAGACTTAGTTGCTATCTATATTCTTCTTCATATTGAAGTACCTATTTTATTAGCCATTTGTTGTTCAACTTTTCTTGCTGAGATCCAGAGAGAACTCTACACCACTTCTCTCTCTCAGTCATCTAACCCTGTCCCCCAAGGTGCAGAACAGATATCAAATATGATGACATCATATAATGCACTAGAATTAAATAATTACAAGCTGAATTAAACAGAACTAATATAATAGTTTACTTTTCAATATATTACTTTGAAGTGGTGAATGAATTCTTTTCAGAGCATAAACATGCTGTTTCTATTGTGTAGTTCTGGTTACTTGCTGTTTTGTTTAAAGGCAATGTAAAATGTGTTATCAAATTATTTGTATGCTTTTGAAAGTTATACAAGCTTTGTAGTTTCCATATCTTTGAATTTACATTTTGCTTTTCTTGTGAATTCACACAAGATCTGTTTCATTGACCCTAGAACTATAAAAGATATGTAAGATGCAATATTACTGCCCAGAGTTTGATGCCTGTAAAAAGGATATTATTGAAATCCTCTAACCTATTTACCTGTTAAAAGTTAGACTTTCCAGAAATAGAATAAATTAGTGTCTCAAAGTTAGTAAATATAGCTGTATATATTTTGCATTAAAAATTGCTATCAGTAGGCTGAAATAATAATAGTAGTGTCCAAAGTGGAAGTGAACTCTTAACATGAGATCCCTGATAAAACTTTGGATAGCCTCATGGTTCAACTTTTCCCTTTCATCTTTGGATAATGTGCAAAAAAAAATGTCTAATTGTTTCTAATATTTCTTCCTTATAAAATTCAGATTTTTTGACTGCCTAATATAAAGTATGCTCTTTGCACTAATATGTGTATCATTCCACAAAAAGCATGAACAATTGTGATGAGCATGAACTTCTTTGAATTTGGGATATCCTGGGACCTTCTACTTTATACATTCCCAGTCAATACTAGACTACCAAGCAGTTCTTTCTTACAGAATGTCTGACAGAGAGTAATACTTGCAATTTGTGTGACTGGAAGTTAAACCTTCCTCTAGGGCATCAGAGTGAGTCCTAAATACAGAAGGGTTTTATTGATTTGTGACCGAAAGAAACCCCAGTGCAACCAGTATGTAAAACTAGTAATTAAAACTGAGTAAGGAGAAGTGGTCTTTCACAGGTTGTCTCAGAAGTTTCCTTTGCTTTAGTCCTGATGGTGACTCCTTCTTTGAATTCAACCTCTTTGTTTCATTTTTGCCAGTGGTAAAATGGTTGTGATGATAATGGAATATCTACCTATTTTAGTTATTGAAGCATTCATTATTCACACTGAAATAAAGATATTAAAAGATGGGACATTATGTAAAACCTGTGCTAAATATTTTGTTGCTTGTTTTATTTTACTGCTTGCTTATGTTTTAAATTTTATAGTATTTCATTTCATTACCAGTTCAGAATTCCTTCTTTCCAATCTGCTATGTCCTCGGATGAAACATATATTTGCTTCTGCGGTTGTCCTGGAAACATGACAGGCCAAATTAGCATGCTTTGACTCATGAATAAAATATATAAAACACTTCCTAGTGGCCATATTTTTGCCACATGGCTACTCATCTCGAAGCGACCTAGTTCCTGATGCTGTAGTTTAAGTGCTTGAAGGTCTGATAACTTTGTTTCTGTAATGTGTACGAAGATATCAGAGAAGTAGAAGGTATTGAACTAAGAAGAATGGCTTAATTTTTCAGTCATTTTTTCACTTCTAGCTCATTTTATGAGCAGTAAGGTAAAATAATAAACTTGTTGATACAATAAGCAAGCTGTAAGTGCAAATATGGTATGAGGCTTGATCGTATAATTCAGAGAGAATGCAGTGAAGAAAGGGAAAAACTAGCAAAAACTGATGCCATTTTAGTACTCTTAAGTTTATTAGAAAATAAAATATGAGAGCCCGCGGTGTGACAGAATATTTTCCTCAGAATTCTAAATAATTCTCATTCTTTTTCTGTTTAGTTTAAATCTGTTTCAACAAAGCTAACTAACATTTTTAAAACACTCCTTTTTTTTAGGACAAGGTACTTTTTTCCAGGTTTTATTATAGTCATGGGATAACCATGCACTTGCCAAAGTATTTGACAAAGCTCATTTATGTATCAGCTAGCAAAAGTGACAGAGGCTTACCAGCTCTGTAGTATTAGAGAAAATCAGAAGAATAATAGGTGAAAATCTGCAAAGGCCTCTTGTATTGAAATGTTTTATTTATTTATTTGTTTATTACATTTTCAGCATCTACATACAAGAACTATTCTTTTTGTATGTTCCAGTTTGACCTAGAGTAACTTCTTTCTTAACTACATAGGGTGGGACTACTACATGAAATGAATGCTAATGCCCCTTTTAAGGAAAGTAAAAGAATATTGTCCTTCCTAAGATATGTTTTATCTTTCTGCTTCTTTGGGAATGCAATTCCTAGCTACATCCCTAGAAATTTTGCACATTGCATATACTTAATCAATTTTTTTTCAAGTTTTATTGTGAGTATAGCTATCTTCACATAATTCTATATTACCCTTCTGTGCTTTCTGGAGCAGGTGCTGTCCATCATTTTCCAGTAGAGGGATGAGAAGCAGGTGGGGGAGATGAATTTATTTTAACTAGTGACCTGAACTGGGATTGAATGAGCCCAGATGCCCAAAGATGAAAAAGAGATGAGTCTAACTCTTTGTACAAACCTTTGTACAAAGAGGAGAGCCTATAGAGGGTGGAAACGGAGACAGGTAGCCTGGGAGGACTACAAAGAGGCTGTGCGAGTGGCTAGGGATAGGGTGAGGAAGGCTAAATCCCTGATGGAATTGAATCTGGCCAGGGATATAAAAAGCAACAAGAAAAGCTTCTATAGGTATGTAGGGGACAAAAGAAAGTCTGAGGAAAATGTAGGCCCCCTCCGGAAGGAAACCGGTGTCCTGGTTACCCGGGATATAGAGCAGGCTGAGGTACTCAATGACTTTTTTGCCTCAGTCTTCACCAATAAGCAGTCTTGTCCCACCACCCAAGCTGTGAAAGGCACTGGCAGGGACTGAGAGGCTGAAGAACCTCCCACTATACTGGAAGAGCAGGTTCAGGATCATCTGAGGAACCTGAAGGTGCATAAGTCCATGGGACCTGATGGGATCCATCTGCGGGTCCTGAGGGAACTGGCGGATGAAGTTGCCAAGCCACTGGCCATAGTATTTGAGAAATCGTGGCGGTCTGGTGAGGTCCCCGATGACTGGAAGAGAGGGAACATAACCCCCTATTTTAAAAAGGGGAATAAGGAGGACCCAGGCAACTACAGGCCAGTCAGCCTCACCTCTGTGCCTGGCAAGGTGATGGAGCAGATTCTCCTGGAAACCATGCTAAGGCACATGGAGAGCAAGGAGGTGGTTGGTGACAGCCAACACAGCTTCACCAAGGGCAGATTGTGCCTGACCAATTTGGTGGCCTTCTATGCTGGGGTAATAGCATTGGTGGACAAGGGACAAACAATGGATATCATCTACCTGGACTTGTGCAAAGCTTTTGACACTGTCTCGCACAACATCATTCTCTCTAAACTAGAGAAGCATGGGTTTGATGGATGGACCACTCAGTGGATAAGAAGTTGGCTGAATGGCCACACTCAGAGAGTGGTGGTCAACGGCTAGATGTCCAAGTAGAGACCGGTCATGAGTGGCGTCCCTCAGGGGTCCGTGTTGGGCCCGGCCCTGTTAAACATCTTTGTCGGCGACATGGATAGTGGGATAGAGTGCACCCTCAGCAAGTTCGCTGATGACACCACGCTGTGTGGTGCCGTCGACACGCTGGAGGGGAGGGATGCCATCCCGAGGGACCTGGACAGGCTGGAGAGGTGGGCCCGTGCCAACCTCATGAAGTTCAACCAGGCCAAGTGCAAGGTCCTGCACCTGGGTCATGGCAATCCCAGGCACAAATATAGGCTGGGTGGAGAATGGATCAAGAGCAGCCCTGAAGAGCAGGACTTGGGAGTGCTGGTGGACGAGAAGCTCAACATGAGCCAGCAATGCGCCCTTGCGGCCCAGAAGGCCACCGCATCCTGGGCTGCATCAAGAGGAGCATGGCCAGCAGGTCGAGGGAGGTGATTCTCCCCCTCTACTCTGCCCTGGTGAGACCCCACCTGGAGTACTCTGTCCAGTTCTGGAGCCCCCAACATAAGAAGGACATGGACCAGCTGGAGAAGGTCCAGAGGAAGGCCACAAAGATGATAAGAGAGATGGAGCACCTCTCCTATGAAGAAAGGCTGAGAGAGTTGGGGCTGTTCAGCCTGGAGAAGAGGAGGCTCCAGGGAGACCTGATAGTGGTCTTCCAGTACCTCAAGGGGGCCTAGAAGAAAGATGGGGAGAGACTGTTCAGTAGGGCCTGTTGTGATAGGACAAGGGGTAATGGTTTTAAAATAGAGGGAGGTAGATTTAGATTGGATATTAGGAAAAAAAAATTCACTACGAGGGTTGTAGAACAGTGGAACAGGTTGCCCAGAGAGGTGGTGGATGCCCCAACCCTGGAAACATTCAAGGCCAGGCTGGATGAGGCTCTGAGCAACCTGATCTAGTGGGGGCTGTCCCTGCTCCTTGCAGGGGGGGGTTGGACTAGATGACCTTTGAAGGTCCCTTCCAACCCTAACCATTCTGTGATTCTATGATTCTCAATTGCTATGTTGAGTACAATTATTCTGGTTTTTGTATTTGATGAGATAATATTAAGGCATCTGCTTAAATTACAGAAGACTAAGTGATTAATTACAAAGACTTTGAAATTCTGTTCTTAGCTTATACCAAAGCTTCTGAGAGAATGTGTTTTGTATCCCAAAAGTCTATATAAGCAGAGATATATGCTGGTGTGTGCGTTAAAACCAAGAGACATCACAACAATCTCTTTGTTTTGTTTAATAATATATGATATATATTTAATTTCTTGTGGCTTCTGAAATTCTTCAACCACAAGAGTTACTGTTTAGCCAGTGCTTAGAGCTAAAAAGAACAAAGGACAGGGTGAAGGCTTGAAAGTGTGTGTTAGAGCATGCTGATCTTGAATCAGGCTTCACGAGTAAGAATTTTAGAAGAGCTTTCCTTTAGTGCAACTATTGATTTAATGTATCTTATATTTTGTCATACATTTTGATGATATCACTTCAAGAATGACACTTAGCCAATGTATTTCACCATTGCAAATATAATTAGATGTTATTACATTTAAACCTGACCTAGATATATGTGTTGTATATGTAAAGGAAATTCTGTGTAGCTAGAGAGAATATTTAATCAGCTTCTTTTTAAAAATAGCTTTTATATATGCATTTTTGAAAGTTACAGCTCAGCTGGTTTTTTTTCTTCTTTAATTAAACAAAAGCTATTAGATCCATCCTGTCATAATAATCGCTTGCCCCACACAGTGTCTGAAATAAGACTCATTATTTATGTTAAAATGAGTACAAACAAGCATACGGAAACAGCAGACCTCAAATATTATGTCATTATGTTTTTTCCCCTAAAGAATTAGAGATCATGTAATATTTTCTGTTACTATATAAAATAAGAATTAATAAAGAAAACATTGATTACTACTATGTGCTACAAAAAAAGAATGCAACAATGCATTTTGTTGTCCTTAGCAAATAAGGTAACTATATGCAATAGGTAATTACTTTCAAACACTTATGCATATAGTTAGCAGTTCTCTTACAGAGTCTTGCAGATCATCTTCCTTAAATGGAATAGTTTCTGACAGTTATGTTAAGTGTATACAAGGATGTATACTTTGGAGAGTAGCCACAGAGACCAATTTTAGGTGTATGAGACTAGTCTTTCTAGACCCTTTCTGCCATACATGGGGCTACAAAGCTCTGCTGCAGGGCAGCTCAGAGCACTCAGCTGGGGTTCCTCCTCTGATGTCACTCTCCAGAAGAGCCTGTCTCTCTCCCAGCATTAGCAGAGATAAGTGTTACAGATATGTTATCTGTACTTTTGGGTAACCTTTCTGAATACCCTTGGAGGGAGCACAAAGTGAGATGTGCACTTCTCCCGTGTGCCTGGCTTCAGCGTGAATCAGAATGGCACAAAGCTTTGCTGAGTTGATCAAGCTGATGGACTGGAAGGGAAATCACTCCTCCTAAATACCATCGCTTCCCAAGGTAAACCACACACTGCTGATGCAAGAAAACAGTTTCCACAGTTTTGTGGAAATTTAGGCAAAGCCTTTGACATGGTCTCTCACAGTATTCTGCCCATGGACTGGGTAGGTATACCCTTCTTTGGATAAAGAACTGGCTAGGGAGCCGTGCCCAGCGGGTAGTAGTTAATGGAGTCAAGTCCAGCTGGCAGCCTGTTACAAGTGGTGTCCCCAAGGGGTCGGTACTTGGGCCCATCTTGTTCAATATCTTTATTGATGACCTAGACGAGGGGATTGAGCGTACCCTCAGTAAGTTTGCAGATGACACCAAGTTGGGTGGTGGTGT
>JAAGAY010138874.1:14597-95589 GCA_011801015.1 Ardeotis arabs
GCCTGCCCAGGGAGGTGGTGGAGTCGCCGTCCCTGGCAGTGTTCAAGAGGCAGCTTGATGAGGAGCTACAAGATATGGTTTAGTAGCTGTGGCAGCAATGGTAGTGGGAAGATGGTTGGACTAGATGATCTTATAGGTCCCATCCAACCATGTGATTCTATGATTCTATGATTCTATAGAATCATAGAGTAGTTTGGGTTGGAGGGGACCTTTAAAGGCCATCTAATCCAACCCCCCTGCAAGGATAAGGGACGTCTTCAACTAGATCACGTTGCTTGGAGTCCTGTCCAGCCTGAACTTGAGTATTTCCAGGGATGGGGGATCTACCACCTCTCTGGACAACCTGTTCCAGTGTTTCACCACCCTCACTGTAAAAAATTTCTTCCTTATGTCTAGTCTGAATCTACCTCGTTCTAGCTTAAAAATTTTATCCCTTGTCCTATCACAACAAGCCCTGGTAAAATGTTTCTCCCTATCTTCCTTATAAGCCCTCTTTATGTATTGAAAGGCTGCAATGCTCTCCCTGAAGCCTTCTCTTCTCCAGGCTGTATAACCCCAACTCTTTCTGCTTGTCTTCATAGGAAAGGTGCTCCAGCCCTGTGATCATCTTTGTGGCCTTCCTCTGGACCCTCTCCTTTAGGTCCACATCTGTCTGATGTTTGGGGCTCCAGAGCTGGATGCATCACTCCAGGTGGGGTCTCATGAGAGCAGAACAGAGGGGGAGAATCACCTCCTTGACCTGCTGGCCATGCTTCTTTTGATGCAGCCCAGGATGCAGTTGGCTTTCTGGGCTGCAAGTGCACATTGCTGCCTCATGCTGAGATTCTCGTCCACCAGTACCCACAAGTCCTTGTCCTCAGGGCCGCTCTCAATCCATTCTCTGCCCAGCCTATATTTGTGTTTGAGACTGCACCAATGTGCAGGCCTTTGCACTTAACCTTGTTGAATTTCATGATATTTGCATGTACCCACCTCTCCAGCCTGTCAAGGTCCTGCTGGATTGCATCCCTCCACTCCAACACGTCGATCACACCGCACAGCTTGGTGTCATCAGCCAGCTCTCCGAGGATGCACTCAATCTCACCATTCATGTCACTGTCAAAGATGCTAAACAGAAATATATTTTATATCATAACAGTAGAACTGTAGGATACTTAAGTGGGATATGATAGTGCTTTTTCACGTTTGAGTGTCCTTAATATTAAGTTTCTACTCTGATTTTCAGTAATATCAAGCTACTCTTTTCCCTTCTTTCTTTGAAGGAATATGAGGTGTTTCTTTTTTGTTTACTGATCTTCTCAACACTAGAAACAAAGAGTAATTCAGCTTGTTTATCAAGATCAGGAGGAACAAAGAGTAATGAGTTTCATAATTCTTGTACTCTATGTTATTAGGTTGGCCACTGACATTATTACTCCTGAAGGACCTACGTTGTCAAATTACTCAAAGCATTCCATGTCCCTTCCAACCCATACTATTCTATGATTCTATGATTTCAGTCTTTCTCCAAGAGGAAGAAGCATGGAAGAGATGATTGAAGTTGCCACTGTATTTTTATTGAAATATTAATCACCAAGTTTTCAAATTATCAACATTTCTGTAAAAAATGAAACCTTATTTGGATGTAGGGGGAATAGAAAGTAGAAAGTGGACATTGCAATGTCAGAATCCCTGTATTCTGTGTTATGCAGAAGTTTCTATATGTGCAAAGATATGGACAGAATATTATCACATTCTTTGTTTCTAACCTATGTCAATATATTTTAAATGCTATCCCAAGAGATGAACTAGAAACAATTAATTTATTGATTTATTTTATCTCTCATTGAAACTGAATATTAATACATATATGCACACTTATATACATATAGGTATATATAGGTCTGCATATGTCCATATAAAAATTTGTGTGTATGTATGTTAGTGTATCTATGTGTATGTATCCCTCTATATAGATCTGGGAATATGAAGTTGCTGTGAGGGGAGTGCTTAAGACTGACCAGTTTCAGGCCACTTTCAGTCCTTATCACTACATATGTAAACCAATTATCTCTTTACAAATTTTATTCTGAATTAGCTGTGTGTATTTAGTGCCACAGATCTGATGTGATTCATGTTGTAGGGAAGGCTATGGTCCCTGAAGATTCTTAGCCATGGAGGCCATAGTGATGTGATCCGAGAGCCTTTCAACAAGGGGAGCGGGAACAGAAGTTTTTTCTCTGTTTTTCCTGTCTATCTCTTTGTGGATATTCTATGCTCCTCCACTTCTTTCCCAAGGAAAACAGTGTCATCTTCCTCTACTTCAGGTGGTTTGAACCTACAACGAAGGAGAAGAATCTTACAGGATATTCTGAGAAGCCATACTCTTAAATTTAGGAGTTAATGTTTTTCTAGTTTATATAAATAAGTATTTTATGCAAAATGGAGTTTACTGAACTGAAAAGACTAAATATACTCCATCACAATGTTTGTCAAAGCTCTGTGGCAAGGGGTTGGGAAAATCAGATTTTGACGCTTCAGTGTGACATCAACCTGGCCATTTTGACCACAATCTCACCCCATACATCTGCTGAAGATGGTTGCAATGAATATTTATTTTCTTTAATGATTTTGTATAGTTCAGTAACAATTATTAATGATGATTAACTTGGAAAACTTCATACAAGCAAACAGTAGATCTCTTGTTTAACTTGGTGTGATCAATTCGTAGCAGTTATCCTCAAAGATACCTGGAGGGTAAATACTTTCTTAGAAACTGGACACTGTAGGGGTGGTTACAGTAGACAAGGAAGGTAACTGAATCTGTCTGCCACGTACAAAATTGGTACATATGACGTAGCAAGCTAAAAAAAGGAACTGCCCCTAGACCACTTCTTACCAAATCCACTTTTAACGAACTTGTTTGGCCCATTTAGTCTGAATTTGCAAATACAGTTTCAGAGAAGCTGAAAATGCATGTTTGGAGGTGTGTTAATTGACCTTTTACTGAGAAAGAAAATGCTAGCCTTTTCTACTTAATATACAGTATACTTATTTCTAAAGAATTGCATAAATAATAATTGGTTACAAAAAGCCTATGTATATTTAAGAGTCTCTACTAATCAAAGTGATTACTTAATTGGAATTTTTATTTTCTGTAGAGAGTGGCAGTTAAAGTAAATTCCATTGTGCATGTAAAAAGCAATTCAAGCTAATTTCGTTAAATGTCCAAACCCAATAAAATTACACAAAGCTAGCTTAATGAGCCTTTAAAAATTTATTTTAAAATTTCATTTCCTTTTTTCTTTTCTCTCTTTAATGACTGCATCTGACTTTTACTACCCTTATTATTTCCTAAAATCACAGTAGGTTTGACTAAATTGTACATTCACTTCATAATGGAAGAGAGAAGGAAACAAACCCACTGAAACTGATGGAGATGTTTTCTTTTTTGATATTTCTAGTTTTCACCCTATCTAATTTTTAAAATGCTCACTTCTACTATGGCTATTTTATGGGGATAGGGAGTGCATGTGTCTTTCAAACTTAAAACAGTTTTGTCTGTCATGGTGGCATACTGTTCGCTATGCAAGTTCATAAATATCTTAGTCATTCAGTATCTGCAAAATGAGGACTGGTGTAAGGTAACTGGAATAGCTATAAAACTTCACAAATTTCTTTCTTCCTCTCTCACCTGGAGGTGTGATTGCAATGTAAAACAGGTAAAAGTTTTTGAAGTTTCAGCAATGATGAATTCTTACTTCTCACTCTCATTATCTTTGGACACCTTTTCTGACACTTGGAATGTTTGTTCAATAATATGAAAATGGATTGACTGGGGGAAAAAAGGCATGTGTAGTCTTCACAGCTATTGCAATGTGCCATTGTACCTTGTCGTCACCTACCTACACTTAATTAATAAGAATGTTTCATTCTTTTATGCTTCCTCCCTCACTTCAAAAATTATTACTGTGAATATGAAAAATCCCAAAACATTGAAATTTAGAGCTCTGTTCAAGAAATAAAAAACATGGTTTCATGGTTTAAATATGTAGACAGATCAGCCATATTAATGGAAAGCTTTACTGTTGTGGAAGGTATTTTATGGTATTCTAGCAGATAAAAAAAATAAAACCATGTGCATGTTACCTGAATAACTATTCTGAGATCATTTATAATGTTTTACAAGCTAATTTATTTTCTTCAGAAGCAAAGAACATGATGCATGCATATTTGGGTTTCTGGCTATTGAGAAGCATGAAATCTGACACTAAAGATTTATATTTAAGCTAACGGTTAGTAATTACTGAGGCTCTATTCACGCATATATATGCTCTGTAGGTGTGTGGATACAAGCAAAGAATATTAATATAACATTTACCAAAGAAAATAGTCAGTAACCAGTACCTCACCCTGGTGATTATACAGATACTTGTGATAGCCTCCCTTTCTTTCTTATCTGTGTGCTAAACCTTTATTGCATGGAAGCCTGTTCCAAAACATATAGATGTCACCCATACCTGTATGGTACTTTCTAGCACAAGTTCAATCTTGATAGCTCTCTGTCATTAGTTTAAATTTATCAGTGTTACCAAGAAACATGATATTCAATAACAAAAATATTGGACTTTATTTCTCATGGTTTCCCCCCTGGAAGAAATTACAGAATTTGTGATTTTAAGGTTTCCCTAGTAATTGAGTGGACTGTTACCTTAGCATTTATCTATATATGACAAATTAGAACTGAAGTATAACATATTGACACTTCCAAAACAATTTTTATTATTGTTGAAAGCTTGGCCTTTAGAAATCTGGGTGAGTTTTTTAATAGTGTTTTTTGAAGTTTTTTTTTTTTTCGGGGGGGATGTTGAAGTGATAATATCATGCTAAGATTCAGGGTTGTTTGAAGTGGCAGTGGGTAGAATACTTGTTTTCAAAATGCCACAGAACTCTGTGTCATTATTTCCGGATCTATCCTATTTCATAAATTGAATTAGCAGAACCATTATTTTATATTATGATAGCAGAAACAGAGTTTTTATGTCTGGTATGATTGCTAGGAATTTCATATTAATTCACTAGGTACCAAAACCAGTCCTTATATGACCACATTGTTAGGGAAAATGAGAATAATGATTTCAATGCTGTGCGTAACAAGATAATTACTTGAAGAACAATGAGTTCAAATATAAAAAGCTTATTCTTACCTTACTTTAATAATAATTTAAGTTTACACCTAGGTTTTAAGTTTGGATATTATGATGTAGAGAGTGAAGGAAGGAGAAAAGAAAATACGTCTTTTCTTCTTCAATAAAACGTAGTATCAGATTTTAAGAACTTCTGTCACATAAATGAGTTACGGAGAAGTAGATGGCTTCTAGGATGGACAGCAAAATGTACCAATCTTCACTTTTGTTCCCTAGTTAAATTATTTTCCAGATCTGTTGTTAGTTTTGAAATAGCTGATGTGCAGAAGCTTCTTGCCAAAATCTGTGAAATGAGTTGAGCATTTTTGGCTTTAGCAGATTATATTGCTTTAAAAAAAAAAAAAAAAAAAAAAAAAAAAAATCTAGCACTTCTGCAAGCACCACCTACCGCCCTCCTCATTCCATGACAGCAAGAACTAAAGCATTCAGTTGCATTAATTGTTCTTGCTGCTATGATAAGGGAACATTTTGGAAAAATTAATTTAGGTGCAAACATGCTTATTGTTCTGACTCATGTGAGAAGCTAGTAAAAAAGTGTATATGAATGTTAGCAAATCCCTAGAGTTTGCACCTGAGAGAGATAACTAGGCGTTTTCTTGTGTCGCCTCTGATACTGGAGTATATTTTGCAAAATGTCCAGCAAATTTCAACAACCATGCTAAGCTTCCAGGATGTAACATTCAATCCTGCTATGTACTTACCCTTAGGAAACAATGCAGAAAACACATGGGAAGTTCAACGTTATCTATAGTGAGACAACTCTAAGTACCAAATTGTATAATACAGTGATGTGCCGAAAGCATACAGGCTGACATTACCTGAGTACTAACCATCCAAAATCAAAATGAGCATAAAAGTGCTAGGGGAAAAAATTAGGAGGAACCAAAACTACACTTTTTCAGTTATTTTATTTTCATTTTCAGCATGGCCTGCCATTGTGATAAAATATTTGTTGCTAAGGAAAGGAAAGAGAGTGTGAATTATGAAATAGATAAGAGGCTATGAAATCAAAGAGTCACAAATCAAAGAGCTGCCAAACAGCAAGCAGGTTCCCCTGAGAGCTAGAATTACAATTGAGTTCAGTTTATATAATCTTTGGGTACAGAAAGCTGTTGTGCTTGAGAAAAAAGGTAAAGATTTTAGTAACAGATATTTTTCAGAAATGGTGGAAATTAGTTTTATTTTTATGCTGATCACAATTTCCCTAGATGTGAAGGGAATAAAATTGACAGAGCTTTTTGCTCTTCTTAAGGTCTTTGAACAAGTATGAACCACTCCATAGTAAGTTGAATATGTATCATATAAAAAATCCTGAAGTACCTGAATGAACTGTCAGTCAAATTAATAACTTACTGTCTAAAAAAATCCAGTTTCAGGCATTTATTTGTTAAAATGAACAAAGTTATTATGTCTTAATAAATAACCCAGATTTAAAATTAACACATCCACAAGTTATGTTTACACTGCTACATTAGCATATTTTTTTTTTTAATGCTATGTATATTATTTTATTTTTTATTTGGAAGCTAAGATGGCATATTTAGTAAGCAAACTATCAGGGTTTTGAAATTATATTTGTTTGAGGCCTGGATTTTTTTTTCAGTATTGTTTTACAATAGTTGTTTATGTTATACAGAGTTATGGCAAGTGTTTGGATTTCAATGATTGAAAAACTGTCACTTATTGAGATTTCAGAAGGTACTGCAGACCACTAAAGATATACCAAAAACCTATTAGTCAACACTATGCTGACAACTACGATAATAAAGACTTCTGTATGAGTACTCTGTCAGTTCTTGTGGGCCACACAACCTGGATTTTTTAATGTAATCGTGTAGCTATGTTACATACTGAATTGTACTATGTCGGTCAATTTCCTTCATCCAACATAGCTCAGGTCGTTAAGGCTTGGCTGACTTCTTGGTTTTTTTCACTCTCTTGTCTCTGGTTTACAGTCACACTTCGTTTATGTACCTTAGAAAAGACAACTACATTCTACATTACGTTAGATTCTGCTACCAACTTGTCTTTCTTGATAAATCTATATCTTCCCTGTCTTAGAATTCTTTGCTATTTTTTATTCCAAATTGATGTAATTCCCTGAAGTTACAAAAATCACCCAGTAACCAGATTAACCAGCTTTATATTTTGTTTCATTGTTCTGCTAGCATGAACAGGAAAAAGTACTCCAGAGGCAGTGGACTTTGGCTACTTCTTTTAAAATATTTTTTCCTGTCTGTTTCTTTTAAAGAGTCTCTAGACAAAATTATTTTAGGTTAAATAGATATATGGAGTAAATGTGTGTTTATCTCATTGTTACAATGTTTCAGCAAGGGATTTTAGTAACACTGTTTCTGGTTTAAATTGAGAAGGTTAAGATTCAGTTTGGTAAAGAGTCTGATGGTTTATTGAAAAAAGATTTAAAAAATAACATTTGTAATTTACAGTCTTTGATACATCAAGATCCTAGTATTTTGTCAAGATCTGAATATTCTTTTCAGATTTAAAACAAATAGAAACATGTGCAAACAGTTTTTGATCCTCATGTTGGAAGTGGAATTCAGCAATATTAATTTACTTGAAAAAATAATGCATGGTCTCTCGTTTCTCTGTGTCCATATTACACTCCAAAAGGCTTTTTCCTTTTTTGAAGATTTTAAAAAGTATTTATGTTAAAATCTTATGTCACTTAAGCCCCACCTTCCTTATTTCAGAGGTAATTTTAATATGACAATTGACAGTGACATGATTATTTTTACAAATAACTTTTTCAGTAAAGGACTAGTGTTCATTTTCCCTGTCTTTAAGTAAAGTGATGAATGAGACATTTTTGTGGTAGAATCCTGTCCAGTTGCGAAACTATTTTTGATATATTTACTGAGACACTAGAGTTGTCTCTTGACACCAAGTATTGATTTCTTAGCTTTCCAACTATCCTCTTTTTAAAAATTATCTTCATTTAAAATCTTACTATTGAGAAGTTGTGTAACAGGAGAGCATAAGGAATATAAGGAGAGAAAGTACATGACTATGACTAGCTAAGAGTATTTTCATATGTACATACATAAACATATGTATATTAAAATATATGTATTTAATATATAACATTTATAATATATAGCATGTGGTAGATATAGGTAGATATAAAAGTAAAATTATAATGTGTGTGTACATATATGTACACAATATATATAAATAACATACATGGGATTTGTTGAGGTTTTTTCATTATGATAGAAATGTAATTTAACGTTATTCTTTTCAGTATTAGCTTGGCCTTGGTTATTTGTTCCTTGGTTATTAGTCTCAGAAATTCAACAGATCATAGAAACATAGAATCATAGAATGGTTAGAGTTGGAAGGGACCTTCAAAGGTCATCTAGTCCAACCCCCCTGCAAGAAGCAGGGACATACCTGATTAGATCAGGTTGCTCAGAGCCTCATCCAACCTGGCCTTGAATGTTTCCAGGGTTGGGGCATCCACCACCTCTCTGGGCAACCTGTTCCACTGTTCTACAACTCTCATAGTGAAAAATTTTTTCCTAATATCCAATCTAAATCTACCCCCCTCTATTTTAAAACCATTAACCCTCGTCCTATCACAACAGGCCCTACTGAACAGTCTCTCCCCATCTTTCTTGTAGGCCCCCTTGAGGTACTGGAAGACCGCTATCAGGTCTCCCCGGAGCCTCCTCTTCTCCAGGCTGAACAGCCCCAACTCTCTCAGCCTTTCTTCATAGGAGAGGTGCTCCATCTCTGTGGCCCTCCTCTGGACCTTCTCCAGCTGGTCCATGTCCTTCTTATGTTGGGGGCTCCAGAACTGGACACAGTACTCCAGGTGGGGTCTCACCAGGGCAGAGTAGAGGGGGAGAATCACCTCCTTCAATATGCTGGCCACACTCCTCTTGATGCAGCCCAGGATGTGGTTGGCCTTCTGGGCCGCAAGGGCGCATTGCCGGCTCATGTTGAGCTTCTTGTCCACCAGCACTCCCAAGTCCTTCTCCTCAGGGCTGCTCTTGATCCATTCTCCACCCAGCCTGTATTTGTGCCTGGGATTGCCACAACCCATGTGCTGGACCTTGCACTTGGCCTGGTTGAACTTCATGAGGTTGGCACAGGCCCACCTCTCCAGCCTGACCAGGTCCCTCTGGATGGCATCCCTCCCCTCCAGCGTGTCGACACAGCTTGGTGTCATCGGCGAACTTGCTGAGGGTGCAAGTTCTATCCCACTGTCCATGTCGCCGACAAAGATGTTGAACAGGGCCGGGCCCAACACGGACCCCTGAGGGATGCCACTCGCGATCGGTCTCTACTTGGACATCTAGCCGTTGACCACCACTCTCTGAGTGCGGCCATCCAGCCAACTCCTTATCCACCAAGTGGTCCATCCATCAAACCCATGCCTCTCTAGTTTAGAGAGAAGGATGTCGTGCGAGACAGTGTCAAAAGCTTTGCACAAGTCCAGGTAGATGACATCCGTTGCTCGTCCCTTGTCCACTGATGCTGTCACCCCGTCATAGAAGGCCACCAAATTGGTCAGGCACGATCTGCCCTTGGTGAAGCCGTGTTGGCTATCACCAACCACCTCCTTGCTCTCCATGTGCCTTAGCATGGTTTCCAGGAGAATCTGCTCCATCACCTTGCCAGGCACAGGGGTGAGGCTGACTGGCCTGTAGTTGCCTGGGTCCTCCTTATTCCCCTTTTTAAAAATGGGGGTTATGTTCCCTCTCTTCCAGTCACTGGGGACCTCACCAGACGGCCATGATTTCTCAAATACTATGGCCAGTGGCTTGGCAACTTCATCCGCCAGTTCCCTCAGGACCCGCGGATGGATCTGATCAGGTCCCATGGACTTGTGCACGTTCACATTCACAAGCCCAGTCCTTCCTTCTTTGCAAATACAACTCAATAGTTTAATTTGTGATATGCTTTCCATTTGTTTGGTAGATAATTGTCTGTGGTTAGTTCAGTGGCTCACTCCAGCATGAGGAATCTTGGCAGTCTTTGTGTGGTGGGCAAGCAGAAAGGAATCTCTGCAGTGGGCGTTAGGTCTTTCACATTTCAGAGAAAACCTCGTGAAATGTTGCTGCTAAGCCTTTGAGAACTTAATGTGAAATCATCATCAACTGTCTCAGCATCTTTCTAGGGAAAAAAGCCTCTTGAGCTCTTAGATTGATGTTATTCTGATGAAAACAGCTGTTGGTTGCTGTTTAGTTCCTAAGTTGTCACTCAGGACAAGAATCTTAGAAGCTTACTACAAAGCAATTTACATTATCTGGATCAGTCAGTATACACTATTAAAATGAAAGGCCATTAGTGGAAAATGTATAAACACGTAAGTATATACACAGATATATACAGAGATTTACATTTACATATATATATATGTATACACATACACATACGCATACACGTACACATACTGTCCTTGGCAGCAGTCCTGCCAGTGCAGGGACATGGTCCTGGGGGAGTCCGAGGCTGGCCAATGGAGCTGCCCACCCTATTGGGATCACCTGGGACACCCAGGCCATAGGCTGCTCTGGCTCTGGATGAATGATTAGGGGTCCTGTGTTATGTCCCATCGTCCCCACTATTGCTAACATTGCTGGTCCTCTCCTGTGTGTGTGTGGAGATGAGCATCCATCCAGGTAGCCTGACAAAAGGGATGCTGTCACTTTTGAGAACAATTGTCTTTTTAAAAACAAACGAAAACCAACCAAACAAAAAAACCTAAACAAAAATGTCCAACAAGGTAATTTATTTGTAGCTGAGGTTTTGTTTGTTCTGTAGCCTGTATACCTGAATTTCCTCTGTGTGTCCCATGTGAAGTTATTTGTTATCCTTCTCTCTAATCTCTACAGTGGTATCCTGCCACTCTCACCTCACCACAATGCTCTAATGCTAATCCTTCAGGTATCAGTTGTTCTCTGAATTCCTTCCAACCCACCTCCTCAAGCAGTCATTGTTCCTTTCATCCTCTGTTACCTTAACTCCCTCTTGAACTCCACTTTTCAATCTGCTGCTGTGTTGTTGCTGCAACTCTCTCTCTCAGGTAACATCAGTCTGAAATACCTACTAAATATCTTTTTAAACCATCCTCTGTAGTCTTGTTGATTCTCACAGTTAAATCTCTTACCTTCATAGGAAAAAAAACCTGCCTTTTCTTAGTTCCTGCTGAATTGTGACTCCTGAAAAGGTCTTATTTGTTCTCTGAATCCCCTCCTACTCACCACCCCCCCACTCCCACCTCATCCTTTATAACTGATACCATTATAACTTCCTTGTCTTGAATTTTCATTTAATTGAAATAATGTATGATTAAAATGTTAGATCAGATGATGCCATCCAGCTTAATCAATTATGAATTTAAAATCCAATTAAAATATCTGTTCAAAATGTGTTTTGTTTGAATGCCAGCTACCAAAACAAGAGTTTTAACTAATGAGATATGCTGATTAGATAATATTTGGACTACCAAAATGTTCTCGAGTTTTGTATTCAGCTAAAGACCATCTGTGAATCCATACCAATTACAACAAAATCTAGTGATGAAGGTAAAAGCTCAACAAATTTATATTCCTAAATAAAATCCTGATTTAAAAGTTGCAATTTTTAATCCTTTTTAGTAGTAAAATGTTAAACAAACACTGACAGATTCACACTGCAGATATGCAGTTTTTGGTTTTTTTTTTTTGTAAAACAATAAAAAATCCTTCTGTCAAAATAGTTTGCAAATGTGAGCATTTTTATTGACTTCACTAGAAATGCCTGCAAGACTAGGAATTTACAAGACTTTTAATTATTAAAGGCGAATAAAAGAAAGAAGGAAAAATGACACCACAATACTTGCTTTTTCTTTTGGCAGAATTCACTTCTAGTATTTTTTGTGTAACCGGGGAAAAACCTCAGCCTCTGAGTATAATGGAAGATAAATTAAATTATTACTACTTTAAGAGGCACTTACAAAGCCCATAAGAGGTAGGAACAGAAAATAAATTCTATTTTGACCTGGGCATGTGCTTGTAACTGTAATACATCTTTCATAGCCTCCTTTAAATTTTGCTAACTAATTCTACTCCACCTTTACAAACCGGGAAGCTCTTTTAGTCTTCATTAAAGGAAAACAAAACAACATTATGCACTACAGGCTAAATTTCTCTTTAAGCTGATGCTGATTTTTGAAACTTACAAAAGATTATAATTAATTATGGATCACTGTTGATTTTGAAGTTTGATTTAATTTGGCCGCTTATACTTTGGAAGAAGAGTTTCACACTGAGCAGAAGTGTTTGCCTTTTTTTTTAAGCATCAAAAAAAAATGTCTAGAAATCACTGTAACAACTGAAACTAAAGTATAATTTCCCTCTCCTCTTTTTGCAGTGCAAATCGCAGACTAGCAGTCTGGTAGAAGTTAAACTAGATGCCCTTCTTTTCCTCTTCACTGAGATGAGAGAGCTGACTTCATTTTTCTTACTGAAGCTGAAATTCCTTCTGATGAAAATTTCTAGGCTTCTGACTACTTTTTAATCACTGGACCCTTTGGGTTTAAAATTAATGGAGTGAAAATAAAAGATCTCTCTGAAGCCTGTCCGATGAACTAGAGTTGTTGGACCTAAATGGTGCATAGGTAAAGCATATTGTATCAGAATGAGTTCAAAATTGATACTCTCATATTCAAAAGAGATTTGGTGGCATTTTTACCTAATTTAAACCTTGTACCTACTCAGTACATTGCATAATATGCATTTGTCACCTTCTTTACGAAATAAAATTTTATAAACCTTTTTGATAGATTACGGAAAATAGAATGTACATAGAATATAGAATCATAGAATGGTTAGAATTGGAAGGGACCTTCAAAGGTCATCTAGTCCAACCCCCCTGCAAGGAGCAGGGACATCCCTGTCTAGATCAGGTTGCTGATCTTTACATTGTTTTGAACTCCAGTTAAAAAAGAGATGTAGAAGTAGTAAATTGATTACAAACTATTTTGAAGATTTGTTTACACTAGTTCAGCGATATCACAGATCTTATATTTCATCATATTTCGGAACAGGGGTTTTTTTCCTACTGTAAGAGAGCTGGAAATTTCACCCTTGTGGGTGTTCTCTGAAGTGTGGGCATTTAAATGTGCCAGTGTTCCAGAACTGAAGTTATTAAATATATATATAAAAATATATATAAAATTACCTCTACTATATGAATGTCTTTTATAAAGGCCAGTATCAAGAAACCTGACATATCTACACCCTACTATGCTGTGGAATAAGGTATGTTCTGTTTCACAATGAAACAACAATACTTCTAAAAATACTTTACGATGAATAGCAATTACCACACTGTATACTCCAAGTCTGAGAGATACCTGAAATCTTCACTGCAGAGTGCCTTTCCCATAACCAAAATGCCACTGACTTCTAGGGTAAACCCTGTAGTGTCACAGTTTTGACCTATGAACTAGTAAACTGGTGAGGAATACTTTATACCAGCCAATAGCAGCCATTTAACTCCAACAGATAATCATTATACATAAGGCAGTTACCAAGTAAAAGGTCAGGTAAATGCTGTAGTGTTCTTTCATAAAGGAAACAAATGCACATTCTTTCAATAAAATCCATACTAAATGTAATGAAAATAAAGCCTGATAAATTATCTGTGAAATTAATCAAGTAGACAGAAAAAAAAAGAAATGTCAGTTCAACTGAGAAATCATATTTTAACTCAACTGAGAATGGGCTATGCTACAGCAGATAAACTAGTTTAAGGTTTGTGACAAATTTAGCCTATTGTGCACTGGAGAGTCTTTCCCAGTGGACTGGTTTTATGTTTGTATGGTACTTAATATGCATCTGGTTTAGTCTTTTTAATCTTTACAAAGATGAAACTTTTTTTTTTGTTCTTAGTAACTCAGAAATCAGAGCACATTTATCTTGTTAGAAAAAAGGTTTCAGTGTTCTAGATATGATAATAATTCAATTCAATTCATCTATATCCTGGCAGTGAAATCCTAGACAAAACTATTATTAAATCTCTGTATTCTGTTTTCTTGATAGAATGGGCCTCTTTTTTTTTTACCGTTTTTTAAAAATTAATTGTAAAGCACTGTAAAAATAGTGCTGTCTCTTCATCATCTGTAATGCTATGTAACCACGGTCTGAAAGTGCATGGCAAATCTCTTAACAGTGATTTAGGCATATGACATCAGGTCCCTATATAAGTATATAATTTTCTGGTAAAAGTATTTTCTTTGCATTTCAGAGATGGTCAGAAGAAATGGTATTTTAATATAGAGGATTTGTCATTGTCAAACATTGATAAACCCTGCACACATTTAAGCTTATTGCTGCTGATTCACTCAATAGAATGCAGCTTCTTTACCTCTGACATGAGATTCTGACTTTCTCACTAGATACGCAGAATTTCAGTCCCACTGAGCATGACAGAAGCCCAAATCCAAAATCTAAACCTAAATATAAATCCTCAAAACTGCTACTGAGCTGCAAATGAGAACTGCATATATTTAAAGGCCACAGCACCTGAGTTTTGCGAATGGAGTCCATTCATTTCCTAAATGTTTCAAACTAAGCATGTGCATGAGTGTTTCTGTGCAACATTGCATCTGCATCTGCACTGCGCACATGGACATTTACTTTGTACACAAAAGCTCGTTGAAACTGTCAAAGTAAATATTTCCTCATGTCTTCCACTCCTAGAACTTAATCTGCCAGCTGCCTTCCAGAAACATAATCTGAGACAAGCCCCACAAAGAATTTCTTTAAGAATAGTGCTGTTACAATACAAAAAATTGTCCTAGTTTCAATAGTGTCTATCAATTTTCATGGATATTCACAAAACTACAGAAACATATAGTATCTTGTTGCAGCTCATGCTGTGACAACTCCTTAACTGCTAATCAAACCTCCTATAAAGATTTACCAGGAGAACAATTGTGAGGTAGCCTGAAAAAGCCTTCAGAATATCTGTCACCATTGCAAGATATGGCTAATAGTTCTGGGAATCTGTGGCATGAAACAGAAAAACCCAGCATCCTCAGCATGTCTTCTGGACATATACACTGCAAGTAGAGTATCCCTTTTGAAGAGTTCGATAAACTTGATAACATTACCTATTATAAAATTGTGTTAGTATTTCTTATTTTACTTGTCCTGTCTTGTTTTCTTCTTTATGAGGGATGTCAATATGTGTAGTCTTAATTTACATGGCTCAAGGTTAAGGGGTAATTATTTAATTGCATTAAAGTCTTCTTAAAATCTCCTCCCTTATTAAACCTATCAGCTCCCCCAGAAAACAAATTTTCCTGATAAATCAAATCTACATATCTTGTTGCAATGATTATTGCCTGAAAGATGATCTTATATTTAAAGAAATCACATTTTAGTAGAATAAATAATAATTTAGCAGTTCGGTATTTCCTGTTAGTGCTTTTATGGCACTTGATGACTTTGAACTAAGATGTTTTTTATTAACCTAAAATCTGCCTTTCTGAAAAAAAAAAAAAAAGAAAAAGAATAAAGAAATCTGATGTGCATTAGCAGTGTAAGCTGTTAGATGATACATGTTCTGTGTAAGAATGACCTTGATTTTCATCTATCACAGTTTACTTCCTGTTAAACCAAATTACAAGTGTTATAGTAATGTGATCAGGTATTTTCTATGCTTCCTTAGATATACTTTTGACATTTTATTAAAGCTTTATGAATAACCAAAACAGAACAAAGCAGTTGGAGCTCAGGAAGAATCTTAGATATGTGCTGCACACCTTATTGTGGCGTTCTTTCTCTTGTTTGTTATACCATATTCTATAAGAACACCAGGTGGTCTCTGCTAAGTCTGAGTAAAAGTGTCAAAATGTGGTTTCTATATATAAGTTAAGAGAAAAATACTAAAAATATTTTCTAAATTTTTTGTCATATAAAATACACAGAAACTGTCATTAAAGTGCTCTATTTGCACGGTGCACAGTTAAGAATAAAGTAATATAGTAACTAACCATGTAGCTGATTTTTTCTGAAGTTTAGTTATAAAGCAGAGGAAAAAGTAAGTAGAATTTTGAGATAACCTCACCACTCTTTGTGGAAAAAAACCCTACTTTTTCAAAACATAACCTAGCTAAATTCCTTGGCTGCTAAGAGTTTTCAGAAGACAAGTTTTTTAAGTGTATGAATCTTGTATCATAACATTGTTACCTAGAATCATAGAATCATAGAATCATAGAATGGTTTGGGTTGGAAGGGATCTTTAAAGGTCATCTAGTTTAACCCCCTGCAAGGAGCAGGGACATCTTCAACTAGATCAGGTTGCTTGGAGCCTCATCTAACCTGGCCTTGAATGTTCCCAGGGATGTGGTATCAACCACCTCTCTGGGCAACCTCTAACTCACTTATCTTCAGAAATGTTATCTCTATTTTTATCTATCTCAACTTCCCAATTTTTTTACTCAACTTTTTTTCTCTATTTATGTTTTTCATATTTTTCAAGGATCCAATAGTATTGTCTTCAGTTGACCTGACTAAAGCACAAAAGACAGTAGTAATGTATTAACCTGAAATGGAAAGTTAGAAGTCCTCTGAGTGGGTTACAGACTGGTAACAGACACCTGATAGTCAGAACAATAAGTGCTAGAGAGGACATAAATCCACATTTGCTCCATTGTCTTAGTTTGCATGTCCTTAGTGATACTGAATGATTAGCCTCTCCTTTCAACTCTGCCTACTCAAGATACCAAGCAGAAATGGCAGTTGATGTGGCCAGCTATAATTGTGGAGTCTACTCCACAACTGTAGTTAAATGATTTCTAGTCACTTGCTAAAGCCAGTTAACATGCATGACTACATTTCAGGGAAACGTTATGATTTAACTGTTACCTTTAAAGTAAAGAAGACCAAACTCTGGTTTGTTGCTGTCATTCAAACCTACCTATTGTTATCTCCTAAAACCACCAAAGACTGCTGGTTGCCATGTTGGTATGGAAATGTTTAATTCTGATTTACCTTCTTTCATAAGAAAGAGAAAATAAATACACTTTCTTTTGAGCACATAATGCCGTAACGCAGGGGTTGGCATGTTTCTGTATGCGTATAATGCTGCTGCTTCTAAGTTTCTGGTATGTTGAAAATACTTGTAAAATATTAAACTCTACAACTTTCTGTGTCTGATTAATATTCTACCATAAAATTTCAGAAATATGAACTCACTGGTGGTATTTCTTTGACTAATCTGTGGAATTTATCTTGTATCTTTTGTATCTCAGTAACAAGACATAAAATACTGAATGTGACTTCATCACTGCTTCTGAAATACCCAAAAGTGAAAGTTGAAATGACAGATGCTTCAAGAGCATTAGTTGACTATTATACCACACTTGTAAAGATGAGAAGATAGTTGGAGATATTTGAGGTGGAGAGACATAAGTAGTATGAGTTGCTTGATGTGATAAACTGAAAAAAAATACAGAGCAAGTAAGTTATTTTTTTTCTCTATAAGCTCAGATGTGGGACAATAAACCAAGGTATTTTACATGCCTTAAATTTTAATTAAGAATGTTCCAGAAGTATCTTTAGTCATTTAGAATTCCATCTTAGGCAGAATAGGGAATACCAAAGTTAAATGCAATTAGAAAATAGGTACCTTTCAGGAAAGAGAAATAAAACTGGAAATCTCAGAGTATGTCTTATAGCTTCACATTAAATATACAATAGATGATTCTCAACTTAGTTGTCTTCAACCTCCCTGATTGCCCACAGATTAAGATCTTATCACTGCGGGGTTTTTAAGATTTACGACAATGTATAAAAAACATTTCTTATGCCAAACTTCACTAAGCACTTCTGAAGCTTTGAACCCTTGAGGCTTTCTACGTTTTTAGCTTTTGTTTGATGGAATTTCATATTAGCCTGAGTTTTATACAATGATACAATAATTAATCTATTCCTTCAGATACATTCATCATTAATTGATGTTTAATTTAAGAGGTTATGCCTCTGATTACTTTTACTGCAAAATTTGATAAATCCTGAGCAAAGCTCAAATCTCAGTCATACAGTCTAAGCTGAATAGGTGTACTCCTGGAAACATACACGTCTGTAACCATCTGCTCAGAAAATATGTATGTATCTGTGTGTGTGAGTATAGTTTCGTGCAAATTTTTGGGTTTGAGTTTTAGCTGTTCTAGCCCTGGAAGCTATCAGAAAAAACAACTGAAGCTACTAGGTCGATATTTCCAGTTCCACTCCACATTCCGACTATGTCCTGGCTGTTGGCAATATCAACAACAACAAAAGAAGGTTTCAGTGAGATAAACTTGCTGCACAGAAACTAAGGCAGAAATAGGAACAAAGAACTAGGGCAGAAGGCAACACAGGCCAAGATCACTTCTTTCAGAAGCAAGCCACTCATAGAGAGGTTTAAATAAACCGTAGAACCACAATCCCTGGCAAAAGAACACTAGTAACAATTACTTACTAGGAGGAGACATATCATTAAAATAATATTACTGTTCCTTATTTTCTTCAAAGAAAAATCTTTGTTTAATGTTATTCTCCACCAATACAGGAAAATATTCAATATAACTGCAGTTAGCAATAAGCTTAATTTCCAAGAAATAGCTGGAAAAATAACAAGCAGTTTGTAGTTTAGTTTTATGGGTACTTTTGAGAGATTTTGCAGTCAGCATAAAAAGGCATCATAAAGTTATATTAAAAATAATGTGCTTTTTATGCTTTACATTACTGTGCAGAAGATGTTTTCTTTCTTTTTCATTTGTACATCTATTTCCATTTCAGCTCTGAAGGAAGCTGTTTACAGTGGTTTATCCGTCCACGGTTCTTTGACTCTGCTAACCTTCACTGTCTTCTGCTATTCCAGGAGTCAACAAGTGTTTTATTTAGCTGTCCTCAACTGAAAACAGAAAATGTGCATCAAATTAACACTAACCAGGTGAATTAATATAGGCAGGTAAAGCTTTTCTTTCAGTGGCAGCATCAGATAACGCAGATTAGCGTTTCCTCCCTTCGTTTTGTCAGATTGTTCTTAATCCAAATCAATGCCTTGGTTGGTTCACCACACGGCCCAACAAACAGCATACTCAAAAGATTAGTACTACAGCAAGGAAGCTGCCAAGAGGCAGAGAAAAGTAGAAAGGTCTACTACTGGGACTGATAGCAGTAGTCAGAGAGCAAAAGACAATAAATGTATGTATTTATTGGTAAATACGTGGTAAACAATAAACCCGTGTTAAGTGTGAAAGCCCATTATATGTAAAAGGTAGTATTCTTCTTTATTTTGATATACAGTTTATTTTACAAAGGTCATAGTCAAGTAGTTGATGAAAAACATGCAACAAATACACTTCTATACTACTTCTGTATGTGCACAGTTTAGAGATCTAAAGTATAGTTTAGAATATTCAATGAGAGGAAAATTAATGTGGAAGCATACATAAGGCTTCAAGGAGTTTGGAAACACATCAGTTGGGGAAAAATGATCACATCTTTTATTTTCTTTTTATCAACTATCTCTCCATACTAGAATACATTGTAGTCATCAAAGAAGCATAGTGGGAGGCAGAAGTGAATGATCATTGCAATCTTATATTTAAAATATATCACAGCAGGAGCTGTGCTCAATAATAAATTAAGTAGTCTTCCTGTGTGATCAGTGTAATAAAATAGCGCAGTCATTTAATTAAGTGTATGCTTTACCTGTGCAATGAGCATCAGATCAGTTGTATGGGTATATTCTGTTGAATACATTATGGATGTAGATTGGTGAAGCATAAAGGAGTTTGCCCTTTGAAGTTAAGTTGAAACGTACCTACTTTATTGAAAGTAGACATTTTTTATCCTTAGTGTAAAAGTATTCATTGATATTCAGTAGTAATTTTTATTTCTGTTTAGCTCATGCTTTTCTAGCATGAAAGTTTTACGTGCTGTTGTTTATAGTTACACAAAACACAAAGTTCTGATGAAAATTCGTGTTTTCTTCTGCAAAAGATGCTAAAAAGAAGCTTAGTAATCAAATGCACTGCAGGTAAAAAGCAAATTCAATTATAATTATAAGTAGGCCACCATGGACTCGTACTATGAAGACAATGGGATGTAAATGGAACAGCATATGATGCTACCAATAACAGACATTATAATATATTTAGAATACTCCATTGACACCGTCTTTCTCAAACAACTACCCTAAAACTGACAGTAGGGAGCAAGAGAAAACTTTCCCTAACTGATTCATTCCCTGAAATGAACCCCTATTTTGATTTTAAGATTTTTGGAACCAGCATGATACCATATAGTCCCTGTGGGTGGGATGGAAGGAAATTTCTCCATCTGGATATAATAACAATCCAAATCAAACTTTCCTTAACAACATATTAATTGTAGGGGGTTTTTTTGTTTTTTGTTTTTTGTTTTTTTTCTCTTTGACTTATAGAAAGAAAACATAAAGTGTAGTTGTTACAGCCAGGCTTAGGAAGCAATCCACGTGCTTAAAAATATGTAGTCCTTTAAACGCGGTACTTCAAAGTTTTCTTAACTGGCAGTGTCTACATTGAACATCCACAGTTCACTTGATTCTTTCAGCATCTTTCTCCAAATTAATTTCTTTTCATGTATGCCAAAGGAACAGTGTCCTTTTGGTTCTTTCATGGCTATAAGTCATAGAGAGAGGTTTTGGAGAACGCGTAATTAAGGGACACCTGTCTTGACAGTGCGGTGTGTAACAGAAGAGAACTTTAATTTGCACCCACTTTTTACTCTCAGAGGAGCATACACAGACCACCTTCCTGCTCTGAAGTGGTAAGTCAAAATGACATAGTTGATTGCCTTGACTTGTTCAGATTAGGCAGCTGGGGATCAGAAATATCCAGTCTATTGCCTGTCTTTATGGAGCAGCCATGCTTGCTCCTCCCTGGCAGTATAAGCATTATTTTTTTACTTTTTTCACAAGAACATTATAATGAATTTCTGTTAAGACTTTCATAAACTAAAATATTGATGTGCTTTTGTGATTTAAACAAATAAACTTCTGCTTAAAGTATTAACTTGATTTTACGAAGAGATTAATACATAACTGTTATCATTGGAGAGAAAAACAATATGGTTGCACTTGGTGTTCTTCATGAATACTCATCCACAGAAGCAGCAAATGCTTAGATAATTAAAAATTGGAGCAAGACAAATTTATTATTGTAAATATTTAAGCTCTCCCTGCTATGCATTTTTAATGAATTCTATAATTTTAATGTATCTATTACTGAGATGGCTGAACTCCACATTTCTATTTCAGGCTATTTCTGCTTTATCACATCTAATTTTGGGGACATGATGTAATGCAAGTTGGACTATTAAGTTTTTAAATAATTGGTATATGTATTTTCAGACTGATGGATTTGAGGGAAGGCATATCTGCTCACCTACTGAAATGTGGTATACTTATAAAATCAAAAAACATAAATATAATGATTTTCGGTCATATCCATTAGAGCTGAAAAGAGGACAGAGCTGCCTGTTAAACTAGATATATACTCTGCAGGCCAGTGGTTCTCTGAAGCCATGTCTTCACCTATAAATAGAATTATTTAAGGGAAAAATAGACCAGTCTGTAAGTCAAATAGGAGTAAGCAGTATTTTTCCACAAAATAGTAAAGAATAGAGCAAAAGAGGGACTTACTAAGAAATATTTTGAATTTATGCTTAGTGCATGTGGGCTACTACTTGTTAAAATAAAAAAATCCAAACATTAAAATTTCTGACAGGTATTAAAAATGCAGTCAGAATATAACTCAGTATTTCATTCATTAACTTTAGTAACTCCAGCACTGCAGTACTTATCAAAACAGATATACTGAGGAAACATAACTGAAGATAACCTCCATAAGGAAATTACCTGCAAAATTTAGAATACCTGTCGCCATTTGACCAAAGCAAAAACACTTTCAAGATCAAGTGGTCATGTGGGAGTAACCATTTGATCAAATAGATTGAATTCCACTAGAAGTATGTTAACTTTGTCCTTGAAAAGTCTCCTTGCAGTGATGCTCCCTCAACTCCTTTCTACTAGGAAATAAATCATACCTTCCAGTGAATCACCCAACCTCTCTGTAAATGTTCCGAAATGTGTTACCTTCTTGCCTTTTGTTTTCCCTTCTTAGCAGAAAAGGAGAGCAAGAAATAGCTGATGGATGATACAGTGATTCTTCAATTTGGTCTTCAGTGGAAAAAAGGTTGATACTGATACAGTTTGTGCTGTCTCGTAAACCTATTTTTCAATATTAAATGCACATATGACTGTAACTTCAGTAATTCAGGAGAAAGCTAAGCAGTATTTTACTGTTGGTTTAACTGACATCAGTGTGAGGTATAGAAGTAGCAGGTTTAACTTCAAAATTATGTAAAAGTCCAACAAAAAAACACATAGGTGTAGCTATTCCTTTGCAAATAGCTGAAAAATATTGTTACTCTTCAGCTTAAAAAGAAGTATTTCTCAAATTATGGTTTTCTGAATTTCTGAGTTTATGAAGGTTATACTTCGGAAGGAATTGGCTCCTTTTAAGGTCATGACTGAGATAATTTACAGAGCTTTATAAATATTTAGGTTTCTATTTAAATTTGTTATAAAAACACTCAAGTAAATAAGCAGAAAAAAATGGTGAGGCATAAATTAGATGCTAAAAATTCTTCCACATTCAGTCATTAAAATGGCACTAATGCATCTATATATTTATACACACATATGCAGACATTATTAATGCCATACATGTTTTTGTTACTTGATTTTCATAAACTGATGTGATTCTATTTCAAAGCTTCTGTTATTTACTCAACTGGAAGTACTTACTATTAGCTTGAATAAGTGTTACTGTGTCATTCGATGTTACATTTTTAAATAAGCAAAATATATTTATCTAACTGACCGTATCTCCCTGTCTAATTTCTGATGAACATCAATCACTGTGGTATTTCAGAAAGTCTTTTCTTATGGTGGAACTTGAGCAACCACTGAGATATAGGAGATCAAAATTCAGGTTGCCCCCACCTGGAGCAAAAAGCAAGAACATATCTTAGAAGTGAGCAGGGCATTAATGACTAAACTATCTCATGTCCACAATGCGTAGTTGGCTCTCTTTCTTTGACTGCAGTGGTACTATGAAACTGTGAGAGATTTTTTCTAGTTCACTATCTGTGAAACTTCTGTTTCTGATAAAGTATTAACTTTCAGTGAACTGAGCATTTCTGGATGAAAGAAAATGTTTTACCTAAATTCTTGATCAGCTATACTTAACATCACATGGATTCTGATCTTAGCTCTGCCATTTACCAGATAGGGAAATGACAGATTGCTGCATTTTTCTCTGCCACTCTTTCTCTTCCTGTCTTTAATTTTCCTGGTACAGGAGTCACTAACTCTGAGCATTCACTTAGTGATTATTTATTTGAGATCTTCACTAGAATCTTTATGAGCTGCAGTAATATGAACACCATCAGAAATACCTCTTTGTCTCACTAATACCACTGATGTAATCTTTTATTCAAAGAGTTTCCAAACATGAGGATTTTATAAAAGGTAAAATAATAAAGGAAGTCTTCCTCATCTTATACCATCTTTTGTATAATCTTCTTAGCAGAACATCCTATTACAACCTGTTCCTTTCTTGAGTCATTGCCCTGTTTGAGACAGAGGCTACACCTGCCACAGTTGCTGGTTCGTCTTTTGCTATACAGTGCAGTGCATTGTGTTTCTGATAAAAGAGTATGACTACACAGCAAAGAATACTATTTAACTGCAACTCAGAGCCAGATACAGCCTTCTAGATAAAAAAAAAAGAATATTACATGACACTTTGGTCATGTAAGGAGGAGTGTGGTCACATAGGAGAGTCTTCTGTAATTCATCCATGCTCAGCAGCAGTTCATGTGCTAACAGCTGAGAAGGAGACTTCTAGTCACCACTCATTGCCTGTAGTGAAACATACAAAATCAATCATTTGCAACAGATGAGATGGAGTGACTCTCAATGCACAAGTTCCCCCTTCGTGCCAGAGAGAAATCTTATAGTTACCATACTTCATCTAAAAATACATGAGTCACAATTTAATAATTGACAATATATGAGCTGTTGTGAGTGAGCAGCAAGAATGGCTGCTACAGAAAGGAAGGCAAGCTAGGAGCAACTGGTAACAGAAGGGCAAAGCCTATAAGGCCAAGGGCAGAGTCCCACAACATCTAAATGAGAAGAGCAAAGCAGGTCAGATGGCAGTAGCGAAAAGACCAGCAGGCAGAATCCAGTTTAGAGCATTGCATTGTGTCAGAGATGGCTTTGAGCAGCTTAACTCCAGAAGAAGATCCTGACAGTTGGCTCTCCTGATCCCAGGGTCCTTAAGATTAAACAGAGCCTTTTGCTGGGGTTTTAAACAGAACTATCTTGTCAGAATTAAACAGAACTCAGGCAAAACAGTACTTAATTTAGCTAACTGGCTAGCTGAACATTACTTTAAAATGTATATCTTATAGCCAAGGCCTCACACTCCACTTGGCTTCTTCAGTAATTTCAATAGTCTCATTTTTCCAACTGCAAGTTTTTGAACACAATCTGTAAATGGAAGGAAAATAGAAAAGTTATAAGGTTATGAAGATACTGAAAAATAGGCAAGCAAGTGTGACAATATAATCTAAAATTTGCTTGCAATTAATATTTGATCAATACTGACACTAGTGAAAAGAAAAGCCTATTTATAACCTCCAGATAAGATTTTACCAGTATTTTTTTTCTGTTCTTTTTAATCATGGATCAAAATATTGAATCTAAAATGTGCCCAAGGTGCTTTTTTTAATCATTACATCATTTCAGTAAGAAATTTTGGTAAAAACAGAGGTTTTGGAATCTTAAGCTCCTTGGAAATGTGCTTGTTATTTTTATCCACAGCTGACGTGCTAGGGAAGAAGAGCAAGTTTATTTACTCCCAGGTGGTTTAAATTTGATTTGAACTCACAGCTGAGTTTAAGCTGATGAATAGCTTTTTATTGAACATGAATAAATTGAGAAATTCAGATTAGTCAGCCACTTTTTCGTCATAATTTAAATTCCAGAGTAGATGCATTTAGCAAAAATAGAGCAGAAAGGTATGTACAACTGCTGAAGTGTACTTGATGACTAGCTGAATTAATAAAATCTTTAATGAAGTTAATATTGTTCTAAGTCTTTTCACTATTGGTGTTCTTATGAAAGAGAATTTGTACGAAACAAAAGGAGAACAACTGCCATCAAAGATAAAAAGAAATGAATACATGAACCAACCAGTATGTGGCCCAATACAGAGAATTAGATTCCTGCTCATAAAGATACACAAAGGGTCTTCTGCACAGACTAAATGGCCTGTAACGTTTTGGTCCTCTATAAAACCAGAAAAATCTCAGTTGGCTAATATTTTGAGAACCAGATGACACTGAGCACCTTGTCAGCATTAAGTTCAACTTCAGAGTCTGAAACTCTTTCTCACAAAAGAGAAAGTAATGCTAGCAATCCCTTCTGGAGTCAAGTAGCATTATCTAAGCATAAGAAAATCAGAATCTGGCTGTCTGTTCACTCATAAGACAAAGGCGTAATTAAAGTTAAACACAAAGTTTCAGTTGCATCTTCTTTATCCTGACAAAATGCTGAGTGTTCTTCTATTTCTGCACAAACCTTTTTGTGTGGATTTTCTATATATGTAGGGTTTGGTTTTGGTTTTTTTTTTTTTGCTTATTTGGAAAATGCTTTGAGGTAACAAAAGCTACCTTTATTATTTTATTCTGCTGAGGCACCTAAATAGCAATGACATTTCCCTCTCATAAGAATGACAAATTGTGTGAGTCTGCTGTCTAGACAAAAAAGGAAAGAACTAACCAAGAGAGGATATACTGGAAATACTCCCCTTGTATTTAGTGGAAAGTGGTTAGACTCCATTAGTGCTGCTAATTTGGCTTTTGGAGAATTGGTGATAGACCATGAGAATGAACACTATGAGAACAGAATAAGCTGATACTATGTTGGTTCATTTAATGGTGGAGAGCTGGGGCAGAGGTGTGTCTGTGTGTTTGTTTGTTTAACATATGAAAATTACTCAGTAATACTGAAAAAAAAATACATCTGGATAAATTTTAGCTTAATAATTTCAAAATTTCAGATAACACCAACTTATCAGCAGAAGGTGTTTTCCTAAGCAGAGTTCCCTAAATAATTGTTTGTATTAAATTCTTATAAACATTCAGTTACTTGGTGCCAAATAATGATCTATTTTGTATATTATAGAATCATAGGATAGTTTGAGTTGGAAGGGAACTTTATATGTCATCTAGTTCAACCCACCTGCAAGGAGCAGGGACATCTCCAATAGGATCAGATTGCTCAGAGCCTCGTCCAACCTGGCCTGGAATGTTTCCAGGGATGAGGCATCCACCACCTCTCTGGGCAACCTGTGCCAGTGCCCCACCACACTCACTGTAAATTTTTTTTCTGATGTCTAGTCTGAGTCTACCTCCTTCTATTTTAAAACCATTACCCCTCATCCCGTCACAACAGGGTCTGTGAGAGAGTTTCTCCCCATCTTTCCTATAAGCCCCCTTTAGGTACTGGAAGACCACTATAAGGTCTCCCTGGAGCCTTCTGTTCTCTAGACCAGCCCCAGCTCTCTCAGCCTGTGCTCATAGGAGAGATGCTTCAGCCCTCTGATCATCTTTGTGGCCCTCCTCTGGACTTGCTCCAACATGTCCACGTCCTTATATTTGGTGCTCCGCATCTGGACGCAGTACTCCAGGTGGGGTCTCCCAAGAGCTGAACAGAGCAGGACCCTAGACCTTGAGTGTCTTTCTTGCCCTTTTCTGAACCTCTTTCTATTTTGTTGTATCTTCCATGTTCTTCTTATGTTGGGGGCTCCAGAGCCACCTCCCTTGACCTGCTGGCCACACTTTTTTTTGATGCAGCCCAGGATACAGTTGGCTTTCTGGGCTGCAAGTGAGCGTTGTCGGCTCATGTTGAGCTTCTCATCCACCAGCACTCCTAAGTCGTTCTCCTTAGGGCTGCTCTCAATCCATTCTTCACTCAGCCTGTACTTGTGCTTGGGATTGCCCCGACCCGTGTACAGGACCTTGCACTTGGGTTTGTTGAACCTTATGAAGTTTGCATATCAGTTCAGTCCATCATAAATACGATATATGTTTTTATAATTTCTTTGTTATAAAAATATTTAGAAATTGGACAAATCTTAAAACAAGATGAAAAACGTCTGCAAAACAATCACAGGAGCTTTGTAAACCCAAGAGATAACTGCAGTCCTCTAATAAATAATACCATCTGTTGTCTGTTTAGTTAATGTATTTATAAATTCTAGGGGTTTCTTATTATTTGGGAGTTAGTAGTAAAATATTACAAAATTTAATTAAAGAACACTTGGGTTTATATGTTCATTTAGGACACTAATCTTTCAGCGTTTGAGTACACAGCTAAGCAGTATGATAAGCATATTTTCATTTACAAGGATCACATACAAATCAATTTATTTACATCCCTAGTACACTAGTCTGAATCTAAACTTATTCCCACATCAGATTGAGAGAGTGAGAGGTTGGTACCTTAAAAGTGGATCTAAAATTGAAAGTGAGTCACTTAGCTCTGTTTCTAAGTATGCTTGCTTTACCTTCTTTGTTTCCTTAAAAACAGTATGGGACACCTATTTTGAAGGTAGTTGTCCCAAATGGACAGAATGCGTATGTGGGACATTATTTGCTGGATAATAGCATAGGAATGTGCTTTGGAAAGTACTCTTGTCAGTGAAAATACAAAAGTGACAAGAGCAAGGATTATTCTAAGTGTTTCACAGCTGGTTTGAAGCAAATTTGGATTAATTTAGTTTAATCAATAAATATAAACAAGTTGATGCAATTTCATTGTTTACAAGCTGTCTGACTAAAGATTCAATTCAGAAAAATGTGGCTGAAATTTAAATATGTGTATAAACCGACATTTCATATTTCTGTTTTGTGTTCCTAGACACAGGAAAAACTAACACTTCAATTTACCTATGGAAAATTTTGTGTAATATTGAATAGGAAAAAGAGTCATAATTACATAGGGAGGGAAATTTTGCACTGAGAAATATAATAGTGTCGTACCCAAGCCTCTGCCTCCTCACCAGCTTAGGTAAATTATGTGCAAAATACATATTACACACCTGCATATGCACTTAACACTAAAAATTATTGATACAGAAAACCGTAAGGGCAGTGAGCATGCATTTATGCCCAATGCATTGTTATAAGAGATAGCAGCCGTGATGTCAAAGACATCTAAAAGCTACCATGAAAAGCAATCACTGATGAGAGTATGTTGCATTAAAATAGAAAGAGATTACCTATCCTTTATAAATAGAGTATAATTATTTCTGCAATTAACACACGCTAAGCACACATGATGTAAAACTTGATTTCTTAGAGACACATAACAGGAAAGAGTCTTGCGGTGTTAGGAAGATGTTTTATGTGAGTTGGTAATACTGAAATATTTCTTTGATTTCACATGTTTTTAATATGTTTGTGTTGGTAGGCTATGTGAGATAACTAAGTGTATACTAGTGTGATATAGTGAATTCAAGATACACAATATTTAAATACAAAATTTAAAAGAATTAGTCAATTACAAATAAATCACATTAATTAAATGTATAGCTGCACGATATGATATATTAAATAGTTCAATTATATCTATGTTTTGAAAAATTCTTATTCTTGGTCTGTGAAAGAAAGGTTTTTCTGTACTGATTTATTTTTCTTTATTTTTCAGCACATGGCAGTAGCCTCACACCCAATTTACTTAGTGTCTCTCTGCTTTACTACCATTACAGATTTTTTTTCAGTTTATGAATATGAAACTTATGCATAGATTATTTCAGCTTAAGACAGCATTTCAGTATGTTGAAATTATATAAATCTCTGCTGTGGGAAGAGAGTGTTATGTATAATTCAGAAATAAAAAAGAATAATTTTCTGGTCACACTCGTTAAAACAATATGCTTCTGAAGGAGAGTCTTTTCTGATTCTGAAGCTTAGAAGAACATGCTACTTCCATAGACTACATATAATTGGAGAAAAAAAGGCACTCTTCATTAACAGACATAATTGACAAGGAATTACTTTGAATGTAATAACTAAACAGTACATGAGTGGTAGAAACAGATCCACAATACAGCATGCCCTGCTTGCACAGGGCAGCGGGCATTAGTGACATAAGCATATGTCACTGTGAACCCACTTCATGAGTTCACAGTTCTAGTTCTGTCTGCTATGCTTCTATGAGCCTTGGATTTTGAGGACAGTTGTTTGTCTCTGCTGGGTAAGCTAATGGTGACAATTCAATTGTACCTTTGTCATTGCCGTTGTTAATACATGCACTTCTGTAAAACATGTTTTCAGAGTACACATACTTGTTGTAGGTTGACGCTGGCTGGATGCCAGGTGCCCACCAAAGCCACTCTATCATTCCTCCTCCACAAGTGGACAAGGGAGAGAAAATGTAACAAAAGGCTCATGAGTTGAGATAAGGACAGGGAGATCACTCAGAGATTACCATCACAGGAAAAACAGACTCAACTTGGGGAAATTAGTTAAAATTATTAACAATCAAATCAGAGTAAGATAATGAGAAATAAATCCAAATCTTATAAGCACCTTCCCCCTAACCATTCCTTCTTCCCAGGCTTAACTTTACTCCAAATTTCCCTACCTCCTTTCTCAAAGTGGCACAGGGGGACAGGGAATGGGAGTTGCAGTCTGTTCATCACACTTTTTCTCTGCTGCTCCTTCCTCTGCTCCAGCATGGGGTCCCTTCCACAGGAGACAGTTCTCCATGAACTTCTCTAACGTGAGTCCTTGCCACAGGCTACAGTTCACAAACTGCTCCAGCATGGGCCCTTTCCATGGGGTACAGTCTTTCAGGAACAGGCTGATCCAGTGAGGGTCCCCCACAGGGTCACAAGTCCTGCCAGAAAACCTGCTCCAGTGTGAGCTTCTCTCTCCATGGGTCCACAGGTCCTGCCAGGAGCCTCCTCCAGCATGGGCTTCACACAAGGTCACAGCCTCCTTCAGGCATCCACCTCCTCTGTGTGGGGTCCTCTGCAGGCTGCAGGTGGATCTCTGATCCTCCCTGATCCTCCATGGGCTGCAGAGGGACAGGCTGCCTCACCATGGGCTGTGCCATGGGCTGCAGGGGAATCTCTGCTCCGGCACCTAGAGCATATCCTCCTCCTCCTTCTTCACTGATCTTGATGTTTGCAGAGTTGTTTCCCTCACATATTCCCACTCCTCTCTCAAGCTGCAATTGCTATGGCACAGAGATTTTTTTCCCTATTCTTAAATATGTTACCACAGAGGTGTTACCACTGTTGCTGATGGGTTCCGCCTTGGCCAGCAGTGAGCCCATCTTGGAGCCAGCTGGCACTGGCTCTGCTGAACATGGGGGAAGCTTCTAGCAGCTTCTCACAGTAGCCACCCCTGTAGCACCCCTGCTGCCAAACCCTTTCCGCGCAAACCCAATAGACACACTTTTAATACTTCCTAATATAAATTAGTTATGTTATGAATTTGAACAGGATCCTAGTAAGGTTCTCAGAAATAATCAGTAAGGTTGCTGTGTTGTAACAATGCATCTAAGGATTTTAAGATTCATTGACTGAGATGGACAACAGTTTTTTCTATGTCTGTGACTGCTTGTACTCAAAGCAATTTTTTTGTTAGTCCATCAGGAATTTGCAGTACATAGCTATTTTCCCCAATGACAAGAACTTCTCCTCCTCTCTCTCTCTGTAGATCTAAGTATCTAAAGCTTTGTCAAGTAGCTGTAACAAATTCTTCACTAGTGCTTAAATCTGCAAGGCACTCTGAATTGATACCTCAGCTATCTGGAGAAAGTTGAGTGTGGAAATAATGAGGCTCATGAAGAATTAGGAAAAAGGATAACTTCTCAGTTTAAACAAGATCTCAAAAAATGTACAGGTATTGGCAGATCTGAGTGATTGTTTTCATATTTTAGTGTTGGTTTCCTCAGGAAAATTAATATTTTATGTTTAATCATAGTCTTCCAAGACTTCTGAGGTTCGCCCCTGAGATGCGAGAAGCCTGTGTCCTTCCCTGCATTCTTTCTTCCCTATCTCATCTCAGAGTTAAGAATGTCATCTACTGAAAAAGCATTACTTACACCAGTTACTGTCTTCCTGGCACAGAAATTTTCCTCCAGAATTTAGACTCTGCTTCCTTTATTCTCCAGATCTTTTTGGCAGGTGATATTCCTCCCTACTTCCTAGGGAATCCAAGTGTGCCATGTTGATTGCCAGGTTAAACTGATAATTAGATAAGATCCGATTAGATAGGATCAAATTAGTTCCTTGATTTGCATGTAATGAGCGTGAACAGAACTGTTAAAAAAGTGGCTTTGATCTGCTGACAGAGACCACAAACAGTGTTAAGCCTAACTTGACATATTAATAAAGGAAAATTTCCTTGATGGCAAATGTGATAAAGACTAAGATAATTTAATTTATTGGGATCTAAGAATCTAGCCTTGGTAGTTCACATAAAAACTATTGTCTAAAGCTGTCCTTTCACTGAATTGTACTCTGTATTAATTTACGGTGCTTTCCTTTATGATTTACCTATTGGATTTTAAAATGATGCGTGACTTGAAAAGACCACCACAGCACACAGGAAATAGAAGTGCTTTTATTGGTATTGTGATCAAATGAGCAGTAGTACGCAGCCTTGCTTCCTCTAAGATAAGTGTATTTCACTTCTCTATCAAAGGTACAAAACAGGTAAGTAAGAGAATTGTTTTTTCTCATTCCTTAAAAAATAGGAAAGCCAGGAAAAGCAAAGAACAAAGTTTTCAAAGTTGGCTATGAAGGCTAGATACTTAACTCCTGTTAAGTTCTCCTAGACAATATTGAATATTTCAGGCTAGGTATAGATTTTTCAGCTTACATATGGTTTTAGTTATTTATACAAGGCCTGTCAGATTATTCATTCCTTAATGATCTGTTTTTAGTGGCTCACATACCAAATAACAGCTTTTCAGTTGTGTTGGTGTTTCTTTGGCATGTGCCAAAATTATTGCGTAGCTATTTATTGATGATATGAGCCAGTCCTTTTTCTTGCTGTTTTACAGTACAATCAGTGGGTGGCCGATGCCCTACGTCATCAAAAGAATTATTCTCAAAGTTGACTATTGCTTTTTCACATTAAATGTGTTGATTTTCACATTATTGCATGGAATATTGCTATTCTTAAAAGGCAGACCATAAAGGATCTTCAGCAGAGGCAGCTGATGTAGCACTTTTATTCTAAGCATTTTTTGCTTTTTTATTTGCTGACTGCCCAAGTTAGGCCAATAAGCAGTTTAGCCAGCAAACTGCATTGATAACGTGGATTGAGAGGAATCTAAGAAACAAAAGAATAGACAGAATGATGCCTCATTCTTTATGTTGTTTCATTCTCCAGCTAGATTTCTACCTAAACTCATTCTTTATGTAAAGAAGAGACTTTTTATGTGGCTGATTTTACTTTGTGATTTCCTAGGTCACTGTAATCTGTTAATGTGTTCATGAGTGTGTCTGTGTTTAATTGTTGGGGTTTTTTTTGTTGTTGTTGTTGTTTTTTTTATTTTTACTTTTTATGGATTTTAAAACTAGAACTCTATTTCTTTCCTGCTGAAGAAAATAAAACATCTCATGAATCCATTTCCCAGTTTTGTGCAAACATAAGTCTAAAAATCAAGTAAAATATTTCATTTTGACACAAAAATTAATGATTTCTGTACTTCAGTCAAAATTACTTTCCATTTTAAAATGTCTTTTTTTTTTTTCCTGTAGTAGTGAAAACACTCAGAATCTTTTATGGTTAATAAAATGCTTTACTGAGCTGAAAAAAATACTTCAAATTTTTGATTTAATGGAAAAGCTTACAGTAAACCACAAAAATTCTTATCATAATGATATACTACTGTGATTCTTTGACTAGAAATAGGATGTTTGAATTTACTTTTCTATTTCTTTTAGGCCTTACATTTTTAAATATCTGAAAATACTTCTGTGTTAAGTCATCTTAAAACCAAATCTGTTCTCTGTGTGTGTGTCCAAAAAGTTATTAAGTCTTTACATTGTTAATAGTAACAGTACTTAACCACTAGTTAGTAACACTAGTAAGTAATTAGTAATTATTAACTTGTAGTAACAGTAATAGTGTTTAGGTTTTTGGTGAATACAGGTGATCAGCTCAATAAGAATAAAGAATATGTCTACGTCAACATCTTCGTTCTAATCACAGGTCCACTTTCTGAAGCAAATCTTTCAATCAGTTTAGGTCACTTTGAATTAGGATGCACTAGAAAGCACAAACTGGATTCCTTTCAAATGATACTATAGTGGAAGACAGGCACAAGAACTGTACTTAATCCAAAGTGAAAACAGACAGGTGAAATACCTGAAATGCATCTGGTGTGAATTCCAGACCTTGATCACCAAAAGTTTCTCTACAGATCAGAGCTTGCTGACCTAGTTGGTAACGTAGACTTGGTCTCAGTGGTCCAGTGTTAGCATCTAATGTAAGCATTTAACCCCGCCAGTAGATAGGCAGCCAAGGAGGAGATATTATCACCAAAGAACTTTTTTTTTTTTTCCTTTATGAACTGTTTTAGTTTCCTTTCTGAATTGATTCTCCAGGTGGATTCACCCCACAGTCAGACAAACAGATGTATGTAAAATGAAGTGAGGACAGGTTACTGCTTCTCCTGCTAGTACTCTAGGCAGCCAGTTTATAAATCCAGGCTTTTTGTGTAGTCAATGGAGAGAGGCTGTTTGGGAATTAAAATGCTTTCAATCACCTTCTGAAATATCCACTGAGTATATGAAGAGCTCTTATTTTGCTCTATATGTAGACAGAATTTCTATGTATCTAAACAGATAACTAATCACAGAGAATGTCAGTGGTACAGAAGTCTTTTAATGGAGAATAATGCTTTCACAGGCACAATTCTAGGGTTCATTATTATTACAGGGTTCATACTATGGTCCTACATTTTTAAGTAGTAGCTAAAACTTTGTTATCTTAATTTAGCTTTAAAAGTAGGAGGAATATATACAATGTTACAAATGCTATTTCCTGTAATTAATTGTAGTGCTGGTAGTGATTTGCTAATTTTCTTTGCAGATTTTTTAGTGTGGAGGGAAGGGAAAGTGGTAGGAAAGATAAATGAAAAAGAAGTTAAAGAGGCTGTCTCGCGTGACTTGAAAGGAGAAAGAATAATAACAGGAAAATGACTTTGTTTCCTAAAAGCAAATATAGCTGTTTGGTTTATATTTACTTGTTTATAAGCATATCTTATGTAAAACTTTATTTTAAGGTTTTCTTTATTTTCTTTTTAAAATATTAAATGTAATGTGACACACTTGTAACACAAGTAATTCTAGTGCAAATGTGGAGTAAAAGGTGAATTGTGAGAGCTATCTAGAATAAGTTCAGAATAAATTTTCTTATACTGATTCATTTAGATATTGAAGGGGAAAAGTGTAACACTAGGAGATGCATAAATCTCACTACAAATTCTGTAACAGTATTGCTATTCCTGCGACTTCTTTATCTGTTTGACAACTCTCCTAGTGTAGCATACATAGGACTGCTAGGCATATTTCTAAAGAAAACCCCATTGTTAAGCCATAGTAAAATAAGCATAAAAGAAAGAACTCAGTCACTGAGGCAACAGCTCCAGTGCTGGCAAGACCCACAGCAGAGCGTCCTAGCGCAGTGCACAGTGGGGTTTCCCGAACCCGGGAAGCTCAGGGGGAGCCAAGAGAGGTGTCAGGAGCCCACAGCTTGCAAGACAGTGGCTGATGAGACCTGAGTGGGGTCAGGGGCAATGGCAGTGAAGCCCCACCAGATGTATAAAGCCAGCCCTTAGGAAGCGCCAGTGACCAAGGTGGGCAAACAGGACATGGTGTGTCAGTTAGCTTGGAAGGGTGTGCAGGGAGGGCATCTCTTCTTCAAAGGAGGGACATTCCGGTGGGTGAGTGGGAGTCCTTTATGTCTGATGAGGTTCCAAATGACTGGAAAAGGTGTAACATAACCCCTATATTTAAAAAGAGAAACAAGGAAGACCTGAGGAACTACAGGCTTGTCAGTCTCATCTCTGTGCCTGGGAAGATCATGGAGCATATGCTCCTGGAAATCATGCTAAGGCACATGGAAAATAAAGAGGTGACTGGTGAAAGCCAACATAGCTTCAGTAAGGGCAAATCATACCTGACAAATTTGGTGGCCTTCTACGATGAGGCTACAACATTGGTGGACAAGGGACAACTAACTGACATCATCTGCCTGGACTAGTGCAAAGCATTTGACACCGTCCAGCACATCTTTGTCTCTAAACTGGAGAGAGATGGATTTGACAGATGAACCACTCAGTGGATAAGGAATTGGCTGGATGGTTGCACTTGAAGAGTTGCAGTCAATGACTCGATGTCCAAGTGGAGACCAGTAACAAGTGGTGTTCCTCAGGGGCTGGTATTGGAATCAGCCCTGTTTAACATCTTTGTCGGTGACATGGACAGTGGAATCGAGTGCACCCCCAGCAGATTTGCCGACAACCTCAAGGTGTGTGGTATAGTTGACACACTGGAGGGAAGGGATGCGATCCAGAGGGACCTTGACAGGCTGGAGAGGTGGGCCTGTGCAAACTTCATGAAGTTCAACCAGGCCAAGTGCAAGGTACTGCACATGAATTGGAGCAATCCCAAGCACAAATATAGGCTGGGCGGAGAATGGACTGAGAGCAATCCTGAGGAGAAGGACTTGGTGGTGGATGAGCTCAACGTGAGCCAACGATGTGCGCTTGCAACCCAGAAAGCCAACTGCATCCTGGGCTGCATCAAAAGAAGCATGATCAGCAAGTTGAGGGAGGTGATTCTTCCCCTCTACTCCGCTCTCCTGAGACTTCAGCTGGAGTACTGTGTTGGAGCCCCCAACATAAGAAGAACATGGACCTGTTGGAGCAAGTCCCGAGGAGGGCCACGAAGATGATCAGAAGGCTGGAACACCTCTCCTATGAGGACAGGCTGAGAGAGCTGGAACTGTTCAGCCTGGAGAAGAGAAGGCTCTGGGAAGACCTTATAGCAGCCTTTTATAATTCTAGAAAGATTCTATGATATTCTTGTTTTAACCTGCTGTTGTGGTTTTGTTTAGTGGGGGGGGGCTAAGGTGGTAGCTTCTGTAGGAAACTGCTAGAAGTCTCTCCCCTTTGTTCAGTGGACTCAGCCGGGCCTGGGGCAGACCCGCTGCTGGCCAAGGCCGAGCCAATTGGTAGCAGAATGTTCCGTGATAACGCCTCTGCGATAACGTATTTAAGAAGGGGAAAACAAAGAAAAAAAAAAAAAAGGGGAGAACAGAAGATGTGAAGAAGCTGAGCGGGAGCAGAGGCACAGAGGGGGAGGCGCAGGCCTCATGGGCCTTGCAGGCCTCACCCTCTGGCCTCTTGCCAGGAGGCTGACTGGGCCCGACTCAGCCTGTCCTGGCTGCAAGAAGTGGAGAGGAGAGGAGATGGATGATGTGAAGAAATTCTGAGAGGTGTCTGCCAGCCTGTTGTGAAGAACTTTTCTTGTGAGAGAAACAGCTGCAGACGCCAAGGTCAGTTCAGAAGGAGAGGGAGGAGTAATGCGGCTCCTGGCCAAGATTCCCCTGCAGCCTGTGGTGATGACCATGGTGGAGCAGGTTGTCCCCCTGCAGCCCATGGAGGTCCATGGAGGAGCAGAGATCCACTTGGAGACCGTGAAGGACCCCACACCAGGGGAGGTGGATGCCTGAAGGCGGCTGTGGCCCATGGAGGGCCCGCTGGGGCAGCCTTTCTGGAGAGACTGCACTCCATGGAAGAAATGACCCACGCCAGAGCAGTTTCGTGAAGGACTGTGGCGTATGGGTGGGACCCCACACTGGAGCAGGGGAGGAATGTGAGGAGTTCTTCCCCCGACTATGAAGCAGCGGCGTAAAACAACATGTAATGAACTGACCGAAACCCCCATTCCCTCTTCCCCCCTGTGCCGCTCGGGGCGGGAAGGTAGTAGAGATAATGTTAAGCTCGGGAAGAAGGAGGGCTGGGGAGGAGGTTTATCTTGTTCTCTGTCTCATTATCCTGCTGTTTTTAGTAATAAATGAATAGTTTTCCCCAAGTCGAGTCTGTTTTGCCCATGACGGTAACTTTAAGGATTTCTCCCCATCCTTATCTCAAAGCTCGAGCTGTTTTTCTTCTATTATCTCCCCCTGTTCTCTCGGAGGGTGGGGGGAATGAGAGAGAGACTGTGTAGTCTGGTCCCGATTGGGGCTGAACTACGACACCTGCACGACAAGGACATTCAGACAGTGCTTCCTTGCATATGTACAGTTAAAACCTAACTGTCTAGGAATCTTCCATGTGCTGGTTACTTAGCTGATTTTTGTCACCTGTCCACCCAGTAACACCAGATACGTCAGTTATGGAGACCTGTTTTAGATTTTGAAGTGCAGACCCCAAAATGCAGGACTATGCAGCACTGTTATCAATACTTGTGCTGTTCTTTTCAGAGAAGAACTGTAAAAGAAGACAGTTCTGCTATGAAATTCTGACTCCCAATTCTACTGCCTAGAAGTGCATGCCTAGAAGTGCACGCCTCCACTCACACAAAATAAATGCTGATACATTGCAAAGAAAAATAAGACAATGTAATCTTAATAATATGTTTATAATAAATCAGTCTTTAAGCTTGCAATCATGTTAATGTAATTTAATACTGTATAATAGTCTCTGAATAAAATTAACAACAATATAGGACTGTGGCATTTAGTTTGTGTGTCAAGCAAAGTCTTCTTATAATAACAGGGATTTGGCTTTCGAAAAACCTGCTCACTTTCTTTTCCAAGCACATTCTTTCTCCTCTAGTTCACCCTGATTCAGAATTTTCTGCTTTTCTACATACAGTGGCTAACAAGTCTGCAAACAAGAGCAGAGATGTCCAGCTTTAAAAATTAGAGAATTGCAGTGACCTTCTTCCTTCCCTTCTAAGTGCTGTGCAAAGAATGCGTATCACCATCTTCACAGCCACAGTGTTGTTAGTCAAGTAGAATGTAATAATGTAAATTTTACATTGGTGACGTAACAATTAAGTTTTGTAATATTGAATGAAAAGTTGGTAATGCTTTACACTAAGTGGCTAATCATTGGTCCTGTGATAGTTATTGCAATAAAATTATTTCTGATAAAATCATTTGGCATAACTGTACAGGTGATATAGCACAGCATGAGAGTCCCATTTGTATATTATATGCCTTACTGGACTTGTTTTAAAAATTAGGGAAAGTCATCTGGAGACTGAAGAAATAAGTTATTTTTTTTTTAATAAATTATGTACTACATCAATATTTTTACATAAAAGAAATAATTCATGTTATGGCTTGAATAAGCAGTGCTAGAATCAATAGGAAGAAAATGACAAAATCTCTATGAGTGAAATAACAGCAAGATTTCATGTACTTTAAACTGACTGAGTCATAGTGGTAGGACATCGAACTATCCTAAGCAGGAAGATGACATCTGTAGCTATTTTAGATTAATAACTTTACTGTCTTGCATGCATTATTCAGTGTATGGCTATCCTTTTATCAGAGATTATTAACATAGTTTAAGGAAAAAAGATACAGGTATCCTGAAGGCAGAGAATATGGACCTTGAGATAATATTAAAAAGGAGTAATTGTAGACAATTTTTTAAGAGCTTCAGAAAATATTATGAGACTCAGGAGGGATGATATGTGAATGCTCAGTAAGAGTAAAATTATAATTGGCTTATTCATGCAAGTAGTTCTACTGAAATCAATAGGATTACTCATGTGAAGCAGGTGGTAGCCAATTACCCTTGTCCTTATTAGATGTGCATGATACTGCTGACATATTTTAATGTTTCCTAGAACAGTACAATCTTTTTGCACAATAATTTGAGATTAATTTTCCTCCCCACCATTCCTCAATTCTGATTTAAAAATGAAACAGGCAAATATGTTTTCCTTCTCCTCCTTTATTTACCAGTATAATTTCTCTGCACCTATAGATTATAATGTGGATAGCAGACTGGAGACAAGTTATAGATGCTATGCACCTGATTTTAGCTGCCTGTTTTTATGGTTATTCCAGTCTCAGCCTGTTCTATCTGCTGCAAAGGTGCTCAAAGTCATGCCTCTTGGGGTATGTTTAACAGATCTTCTGTCACTACAGGTTTGGATAGATTGGATTTAGTTTGCCGGCCTGCCTCCCAGTTACTGACAGCCTTTTGCTTCTGTTGTACTTGTGGCTAGGTATGGAAGACCTGACTGTGACATGCACTTCCACATGGAACTCCTCACTGAAAAATGCAGCTTTTTGCAGGTTATTTGCTGGCAAATTATGATCTCTCTTCCTGTAGAAACAGGATATAACAAAAAAAAAAAAAAGTCAAATTTTTTTTGCAAGATTTAGCCTAGCAATTGCTTGGAAATAAATGTTTTCCTCATATGTTTCTATTTTTTCTGTAATAACTTGCTCTTAGAGTGTGCAATAAGGAAAACACGTGCAGAACTGTGAAGAGTATAGATTTTTTTTAAAAAAAAATCTGTTTCTGCATTAGTATTACCTTTTAACTAAAGAAAAGATGTATACAGTTTTGCAGTACTATCTCTGGTATGAAAGATGGCTCAATGAGATTGGGTTTTCTATGGCATATCAATAGAATATCAACCTGATAAGATTTTCTTCTTAATTTTAACAAAAGAAGCATGTCCCTGTCATTCCCCAGCTGCAACTGACAGGATATTAGACATTTTTAAAACTGTGCAGTATAACTAGTTAGAGTAATTTTGGAGAAAAATAAAGACTGATAATTTTGGAGAAAAATAAAGACTGACACATCTGCAACAAACATGACAAAAAGGGAATGGTTCTAAATACAAAGATAATTTTTAAAAAAATTATTCTAGGTTAGACTTACTTGGATTGGGAAAATTTTAAAACTAAGAATAAAACAAAACAGATTGAAAATCCTGAATGAGCAGGGGGTCTCTGTGAAAGGGTCTTTTCCCACAGAGGTTTTGAACCGGGCTGCAGTATGACAAATTGCCTATCATCTTTTCTGTGCTTTTAAGTATAAAAGTAGAAAGCAATACCTTTTTTTTTTTTTTTTTCCCTAGCAACAGTTTGTGCCTTTTTAAATAACTTTTCATCTTTTTTTTTTATTGCTTTGGTAACATATTCCGTAGTCTTATTTTGTATCTCTTTATATCATGCCTGTCTTTATATTGTCAGTAGGTCAGGTATTCATTAAATACCTATCTTATCTTTTTTTTTTTTTTTTTAACTATCTGCATCTTCCTGAATTCTCTTTCATCTTTGGAAAATCTACAGATTTCCCCTTTCCGTGTTAAGACAGAGAAAGTGTGCACACCTTTTATTTCAGAATTGTATAAACTATATTACTATTGCATTTCATATACGATTTGCAATGTGAATGCCTGTTTGTTCTGAGTGATATTTTTTCAGACCACTTCATCTCGCACTGTTCCCTGATTAGAATTATTTTGGCTGATTTATTGTCTTTTAATAGTTTAGTGCCCAAAGGAGAAAGAAAGGACACCAATTAACCACAGACCCACTGCAGCTCTTTACTGATGTTTATTCTATGGTACCACCTTTAAAAATCTATTTTCTTCTAAAATACTAATTTTATTTCCTTTATCTTTTATAGCATTATGTAAACTGTGCATAGTAAGTATTATTTCCTTTTTCCTGCATCCAATAGTTCTGTCAAGGAGTCACTGATTTGTTGTACTGCTGATCTGGCTTTGAGATATTAAGATATTTTTACCAGCAAAATGGTCACTCAGACATCCATTTTCTCAGATTTTCTGTCATCACCCCAGAATACAAAGCTTTGGGTAGGCAGAAGCATATCAGGAATACAGAACATTTGGTGAATGTTTTGTCCAGTCTATGTGATTGGAGTTTGAGGGTCAGAGATAAATAGCAGTAGGACATGCTTATGGATAGGTCCTATAAGATTCTGAACACCACACTCGACTTACAAGTGAGTAAGAATGGTGCTTAAAATTAATACCTATGTTTAAATTATGTATTGACTCCTCAGGGCTGCAAAAAAATCTTAAGCATACTTTCAGATGTAAATAATATAACTAAATGAGTTCAGCTTGCAATGAACGTATTCCAAGGTTCATTTTCTTCTTCATCATACCAATCTGACTTTAAAGCAGTGTTACAGAAGTCTAGTCTTATTCACCAACACTTGTATTAAAATATCATACTTGGATTTTTGTTCAGATGTATTTTTTATGTTTATCCCTAATGATGTATCCGCTTGTGCTCTTTTTTTTTTTTATTTAGCATACTATGATAATCCTACTTCTTTGTTTTAATACTATGTCTTCCCAAGTTTTTGGATCATCACTCTGTTAGCACTACATATATGGCGTGAAAATTAGTGTTATGTTATCTTTCTTAACTGTTCTTTCAATTTTACTCTTAATTAGTCACATTTCAATATTCAACTAACCCCCATAATGTATTTTAGCTATCTTTGACACATAGACTTGTGACACTGTTACAAATATGATTACCAAGTGATGGGCACTTTGCACTTTTCTTAATTGTCTATGTCTAACTTTTCTAGTACTGTGATTTTTTTTTTCTCTTTTTGAATATTATGACCTAGTTTTATGACCTAGTTTTAAATACAGTGGAGTTTTTATATCTATGAGTTTCCAACTACTGAATAAGGCCTTTTTTTTTCTCCCTTTGTACACTTACTTTATTGTTTCATTTACGGTATTTATGCTGCTAGTTTGCTTTTGTTTTATGTGCTTTTAAAAATCTTATTCAGAATGTCATCCTGGATCAACTCCAGGTTTATTCTTTGTATAATGCTATTTATGCCTAGGCTTTGTGTTAGTTAACAAGACATTCATCAGCACCTGAATTGAAGGTAATCACCTGCAGCTGTGATACATCTGATATCTTTGTCTGTTCCTTTGCTGTGCTATGTGGGGGCCATCTTTGACATCAATTGAACTTCTTTGATTACAGTGATTATCAGACTGCATTTTAGCCCATGCACATTGCTGTCTAAAAGGTTTTACTTGCTTAGTTCAATAACTTAAGCTTGCTGGCTAGCACTGGAAAGTTATAATATAAGATGAAGCAGACCATAATAATAGAATCATAGAACCATAGAATCATAGAATAGTTAGGGTTGGAAGGGACATTTAAAGGTCATCTTGTCCAGCCCCCCTGCAAGAAGCAGGGACATATCCAGCTAGATCAGGTTGTTCAGAGCCCCGTCCAGCCTGGCCTTGAATGTTTCCGGGGATGGGGCATCAACCACCTCTCTGGGCAATCTGTTTCTGTGTTCCACCACCCTCCTTGTAATTTTTTTTTTTTCCTAAAATCTCATCTAAATCTACCTCCCTCTGTTTTAAAACCATTACCCCTAGTCCTGTCACAACAGGCCCTACTGAAGAGTCTCTCCTCGTCTTTCCTGTGGGCCCCCTTTAGGTATTGGAAGGCCACTATAAGGTCTTCCTGGAGCCTTCTCTTCTCCAGGCTGAACAGCCCCAACTCTCTCAGCCTGTCCTCATAGGAGAGGTGTTCCAGCCTTCTGATCATCTTCGTGGCCCTCCTCTGGACTTGCTCCAACAGGTCCATGTCCTTCTTATGGTGGGGACTCTAGAGTTCGGCGCAGTACTCCAGGTGGGGTCTCATGAGAGCGGAGTAGAGGGGCAGAATCCCCTCCCTTGACCTGCTGGCCATGCTTCTTTTCATACCATGCAGGATGTGGTTGGCTTTCTGGACTGCAAGCATGCATTGTCAGCTCATGTTGAGTTTAACATAATAATGTTAACATTATTGTTTAAACAATTGTTTAAAAGATGGTGAAAAACCAAAAAATTAGCATGCTTGATAAAGATGCATTCTTTAGTACAGTATTTTTTTCATAGAAAATCATTTGAATGCATGCAATATTTCAGAAGGAATGTCTAAATATTATTATCCAGGGAAACATCACCTTGCTGCTTCTGCTTAGTGTGGATTTGCACATGACTGAAACATACATGTGTCTAAGGTCTGTGTGAGGATTTTCTGAGCTTTACGAGAGATTGAACTGTTTCTAACCTTGTTTTTTAAACTATGTTCTTGATACTGCTTTACTAATAACCCCCTCCAAAAAGTACTGATAGTTTTAAGAATTTGACCTCAGCCATGTCCTTGCCACAAGCCAAAAGACAGGCTGTGAATGATTAGACTTTGAAGTTTTGTTCAGTGAAGTATGCTTCTAGACAGGTAGAAACGAAAGTCAGCCCCTATTTTTTATAAAGCAATGTAGAGAAATGTTCCTTTCCTGCTTATAAAATGTAAATGTGCAGAAGGTGCTGAAAATAGCTTGAGAAAACTACAGATACTGGGTCAGTACTATTTCTTTGAATATATATATATATTTCCCATAATTACAGAGCATCTTAAGCCAGTTCTAGTTCTAAAAAATAAATACTCAGCATTTATATATGGAATTTGCAGTCCAATTCATTTTATTTCTGTAAGTAATGTCATTAAATCAATGGTGGTAGTTAAGTAACGTAAGCAGAGTATGGCCCTTTGTGTGTTTTTTTTTAAAAAGATGCACATTTATTAGAGAGATTCATTATTAGAATGTGATAGTGGAGAGATAAATCAGTGCTGTTTTTTAAAGGTTAGGTCAGTTATAAGGGTCTTCAATGCATGTGGTGTTTTTATCATAATTAGAGCTATTCTTAACAGGATTTTTTTTTTCCGCTTTAAATGCATATTTTAATGTTAGATCTGATTTTATGGGTCCTGTATCCTATAAAAAGAGCCCTCTGGAGGATGAGTTTTCCCCGTCATGGAAACTTTTGAGTTTTCCGGACTTTTGCCATGTAAGCAAAACTCTTTGAGCATTTGTGGGAGGCTAAATTGTGAAGAGAATGAGGCTAATTCTTGTATTGCTTAACAGTGTGATATTACCCAATAAATAGAATATTTTAAAATTTAATTCTCTTGAAACTCAGGTAAATTGGGCAGAAAAAAAAATGGCATTGACGTCAAGTCCCTAATAAAGCCTAGTAATTAGCAAAATGGGAGATCTAAAGGCAGAGCGTCGGTCTGCTTGATGCTGTGTATTTGGATGTTGGGCACTCACTCTGGCTCAGTCAGGGCAGGAAGTTAGTCTGTAGTCTTATTACAAAGGTTTTATGTTTCCTTTTAATGTAATTATAAAATTTTTCCTGTCCACATGACCAGAAAGGTAGTAATTTCATCAAACAGTTCTACTGAATGATGCCTTTGGTACCTTCACTTCTCCTCCTCCTCTGTCCTAGGATACGGGACAGAGACATTTAAGAATAACACGGTACTTAAAATCTTAATTTCTGAATACATTTCTGAAAAAGATACTGAATACTGAGTTTAAATAAATATTTTCAGCAAGCCCATTGCTAAGATCCTTTCATTGAAGTTATTCAGCTTTTAAACTGTTTGACATAAACCCTCTCAAAGACTTTATGGAGGAAAAAAAAAGTACTAAGTGCAACAAAATTGTGTACAGCAACTCTCATGCATTTCACATTGACTACTTTTGGTTTGTCTCATTTGGAGAAAAGGAGGCTGACAGGTGATCTCATTGCTTTCTACAGCTTCCTGAGGAGGGGAGCTAGAGTGGGAGGTGTTGATCTCTTCTCACTGATATCCTCTGATAGGATGCATGGGAATCATTCAAAGCTACATCAGAGGAGGTTCAGACTGAATATTAGGAAGTATTTCTTTACAGAGAAGGTGGTCAAACACTGGTACAGGCTTCCTGGAGAAGTGACCAATGCCCCAAGCCTGTCAGTGTTTAAGAGACATTTGGACAATGTCCTTAATAAAATGCTTTAACTTTTGGTCAGCCCTGAATTGGTCAGGTAGTTGGACTAGATGATCGTTTTAGGTCCCTTCCAACTGAAATAGTCTCGTCTATTCTATGGTATTCTATGCTGTGCTATGCTATGCTATGTCTTTCATTCCAAATTTAATTTCAAAGATAGTATTAAAAATTAAGAATTCAAAATAGAATAGATACAGACAAAAGCTGTTAGGTTTGTTCATTTTAAAAGAGAAAATAGAAAATGTTACCTAGTTTGCACTGTAAAACAAAAACTGAAAGGGGGCATAATTTCTTTGTAGGTATGGGAGAGACAGAGTGAAGGACTAGAGAAAAAGAGTGGAGTGCATGTAAATATAAAACAGAAAAAAGCTATTTAAACAACAAGGCATTGTTAGTGTAAAAACAAAAGTAATGTCCATTAATAGGTTTTGCCTAGAAATAAAAGGAAGCTTCATACAATTCTGGAACAGCATTCTACTAAACTGTAGGGCAAGCCAAAACCCAGCTTTGTGTTGAGATGACAATCATTTTCTGAGTTATTACATTTTGTGGTTGCTTTTGATTCTAGTGGACTTACTCTATGACCCAAAGTTCCATTGCAGGCCTAAACTGTTTTGTTCCAGTTTATGTTTCTTCTTGTAATTTATTTCTTCATTTGATTTTGGTATTGTTTCAAAATGTCAAATTAATTGTAACAGTGATGACAGTCAGTAAGAGCTATATTCCTGAATTCATAAATATTCCACTTGAACCAGCTTTTCAGCAAGACCTACCAGAATATAGGCTCCTCCTTTTTTTATTTCAATTTTTTTTTTTATTTCCAGCCCTGAGGAGAGGGACTTGGGAGTGATGGTGGATGAGAAGCTCAACATGAGCCAGCAATGCGCCCTTGCAGCCCAGAAGGCCAACTGCGTCCTGGGCTGTATCAAGAGGAGCGTGGCCAGCAGGTCGAGGGAGGTGATTCTCCCCCTCTACTCTGCCCTGGTGAGACCCCACCTGGAGTACTGTGTCCGGTTCTGGAGCCCCTAACATAAGAACGACATGGACCAGTTGGAGAGGGTCCAGAGGAGGGCCACGAAGATGATCAGAGGGCTGGAGCACCTCTGCTATAAGGACAGGCTGAGAGGGTAGGAGCTGTTCAGCCTGGAGAAGAGAACACTCCAGGGACACCTGATAGCGGTCTTCCAGTACCTCAAGGGGGCCTACAAGAAAGATGGGGAGAGACTGTTCAGTAGGGCCTATTGTGACAGGACTAGTGGTAATGGTTTTAAAATGGAGGGAGGTAGACTTAGATTAGATATTAGGAAAAAAAAAATTACAGTGAGGGTTGTAGAACAGTGGAACAGGTTGCCCAGAGAGGTGGTGGATGCCCCATCCCTGGAAACATTCAAGGCCAGGCTGGATGAGGCTCTGAGCAACCTGATCTAGTTGGAGATGTCCCTGCTCCTTGCAGGGAGATTGGACTAGATAACCTTTGAAGGTCCCTTCCAACCCTAACTATTCTATGACTATAAATTCAACTTTAATAATGATGATAGTGAAACTGATACAATTTCCATGGTACTTTTTACTAAATTCTTCAAGTTTTATACACTGACCCTTTCTTCACCTATCAGTACAAATGCTTTCTGAATTTCTTTTGTTATAATTTTGTTTTTATTTTCATCTCATAAACAAAGTTTCATCAAATGTAACCCCAGGTTGCAGCATATATTGACAGATTATAGCAAGTTTTCAGATTAATACCTGAACATTCTTTTTCTTAGAGCAAACTAGTCATATAAATTGGGGAATATAGCACAATTTTTTAAATCCTCTGGAAATATTGTCACAATTAGTGGCTGTGAGGTACGTAAAGACTTCAAGTGGTTATATTTAAAAATTGCTTATATTGCTCTACAACTTTGCGTCATTTGATGTGAAGGTGTAATTTAGACAGGCACACCATTTATAAAAAATGACTGGAATTCATCATTTCAGATGAATTATTCTTACAATTTTCTCTTTTGTATGTAAGCACTTACTTAAACGCCTATTGGTGGGGAAACATGATCTCATGCTAGACAGATCCTATTGATTCTTTTCCCATTACTGTAGCCTTAAACAGATAGAGCTGAATCATAATAAAATTTCTATGTTGGGTGCTGTCATTGTTTATGTCATCAATAATCTAATATATACCCTGTTTAAAAAGAAAAGTTTAATTCAAATATACTTCTTAGTAGTCAAGTTGCATAACATCTATGGCCCAATATCCAACTCAAATCTAATCTATTGGCAACTGCATCTCTTATTTATATATGAATTACAGTTATGTCTGAGGTATGCTTTGATTTCAGTATACAAATAAGAATGAGAAACCTCTAACTTTATTAAATTGAAAACCAAAAAATTTGGGATGGTTGTTAGTCATTGAAGATAGACCAAATTTTTTTGATTCTCAGCCTGAGGGGAAGAGGAGTTGATTTATGACATCAGCACATTTCCACAGCATTCTACTAAAACATGTTTCATATTTGAAGGAGTACATTTTGTGGCATTAAGAAGTGTGGGGTGAATCAGTACTTCAGACATGATGCTGCAGAAGCATAACAGAACATAATCTTTCTCCATATTAGGGAAATTGTAATAGGAAGTCCCAAACTTACAATATACAGAAGATCTGACTTCACACATTCTAGCACCAAACATATTTATAAATGTAGGCAATTGCTAAAACCAAATGCTCAAAACCATTGACTACAGCTGAGCAATGTATTGAAACTTAGGTTAATCTTAGATATTTCTAAGCCCAACTGAATGTCCAGTTTTAAAAAATTTCCTTCTGCTACCACTAAGTGCGGAAACAACAAGTTGAAAGTCAGGAAATGGGAAATGGGAGCTGACTTCTCATCAGTGATCATTTTATGTGCACCAGAGTTCCAAATATATACAGGTAAGGGTGATTTTAGGAGGATGTGCTATAGGTATGAGGTTGACAATGCCTGAAATGTTGGCTGTCTGCTTAGTAATGTTCTGGATTGCTGCAAGGAGCTGAGCTGCAGAACTCAATAGCAGGGATCATCAGTAAATCTGAGATTTTGTATTACCTTAAGATCAGCCTTAACTTTTTGGTGTAGGCCTCAAAATCTATCAGACTATTTGCCTGATGAAAATTACAGTATCTCAAATTGTATATGGTATGTGGGTGCCTATGTGCACATCAAATAAATTAGCTAGCAATTTGCTCAGAAATGTTACTAGTCCTTCCTGTTATTTAGTATGGGAGTATTTTAGTGTAAGCTCTTCACTGTGTTTAGCATTAAAGTGAATATAGAAGTAAAGCATAGCATTTTAAAAACCTGAGAGCTCTTTGTAATGAAAAATAAATCAGGATTGCTAATTCTCCTTCATGTGAAGAAGTCCATGGTTATGAATGCATAATAAAAAATGGTGGCACTTTTTATGGACGTGGAACTGGCTTGAAAGCTTTCACTGCTAGTTGTCAAAACATTTTGTAAATTCTCAAGCCTTGGAAATTAGCTTACTTCATCATAGTAGTCTGCTACTGTAAGACCCATTATTTTAATTTCTTAGTGCAGTTCCTGTTGAGAAATCAACTATGCAAACCCTTGTTTTACATAAACTAAACATGATTATAGGTATCTCTTATAATGTGACAAGAATTACTAATATCAGAAATTGAAAATTAGATTAAGATAGCTTTGTATCTTGGGACATTCAGTCTATCAAAGACAAAAGTCAGATTTTCTCTGAATGGATTTATTTGTTTTTAATTTAGTATGAAATGTTGTAAGCTCCCTTGACTGAAGTCAAGCAGGCTCTCATGCCCTGAATAATGGGGAGGGGGTGGGGAGCGGGGCGGGGAAGGAGAGAGGCATCCTGGTATTATGACAAATGTGTGAAGTATGGTACTAAGTCAGCTTGGGAACTATCAGGTCAGTTCAGTGATAGGTCTGTCAGATTATTTCAGCTTTTACAGTCCATTTGCATATCTTCTTGCCTGCAAGGTTCTGAGTCACAGAGGAGCTATTAGCTTGCACTCTCTGTTGGGATGTGCATCCTCTTCATGTTTGCTTAACACTACACTTATATACTAAGCTGTAGCTGAACCAATAAACTTTATCAAACCACAAGTTGTAATGCACTGAGTCAGTTACATGGCAGAGTTAGTCTGCAATATATATAACTTCGCTGAAGGTAACTGGGAATTAAACAGTCCTGTTTATTTTACATTCCACTTATGCTGGACACTTATGGTACACAGGAAACTGATTTGCAAATGGTAACTTAAATTGGAGAATATATATCCTTTTTTAATTTGTTCCCTAGCAAGTGAAAAATCTCACAATCATCTATTAGATCTTAGATTTTACATAATTCTAATTTTTAAGAAATTCACAGAATCACAGAACAGCCTAGTTTGGAAGGGACCTCGAAAGATTCTTTGGTCCAGCCTTTTGTGGAAAAGGGAGATTATCTAGCATCCTGTCTGATCATACCTTGAAAACAATCAGTTATAGGGACTCTACCATATCCCTGGGGAGATTGTTCCAGTGACTAATTGTTCTCATTGTAAAAAATTTCTTTGTTAAATTGCGATGAAACTTTCCCTGGTGCATCTTTTATCTGTTGCTCCTTTTCTTCTCCATGTGATTCCGCATGAAGAGAGAGCCTCTGTCCTTTTTGTAGCCAGCCTTTAAGTACTGGAATACTGTTATGAGGTACCTTCTGAGCCTTCTGTTCTCCCAGGAGAAAAGACCTAACTTCTTTGCCCTTTAATCATTTTCGTATCCCTCCTTTGGACCCTATCCAGTCTGTCTGTGTCTTTCTTGAACTGTGGGGACCAGAATTAGACATAGTACTCCAGGCACAGCCTGACAAATTCTAAGTAGAGTGGGTTGATCACATCGCTTATCTCTGCTAGTAATGTCCCTGGAGATGTAGCTCAGAATTCAATTTGCCTTCATTACAGTTCACTGCTGACTACTTTTCAGCTTGTTGTCCACCAGGACTCCTTGCTCCCTTTCATCAAGACTTCCCCCTAGCTACACATTTCCTAGTTCTTACTGGGTTTTTTGGTTATGTTGTCTCAGGACTTTGCTAAACAACTTTGTTAAACTTCACACTGTTCTTGGTAGCCCACTCTTACAGCCTGTCCAGGTCTCTCTGCAAGATGACTCTTGCTTCTGATCTGTACAGCTTACCAGTCAGTTTACTGTCATCAGCTCTCGATGCTTAATCACTCTGCTGCTCACTTGTTTAAATTCTAGAAAGAATCTGAACTAGTTAGTCTTGTCAGCAAGAAAATAAATATCAAACTATAGGAGATGCCTCTATGTGTTCAAGTACTTTTTGGTAAGCATAAAAATTGGTTCAAAATAATGCTGCTCTGATGTGTTTCATGTGAAACTGACTGCTATGAAAAATTGACTTTTCTGTTACTGTTTCATAGAAATATTTACAATTGATAAAAGCATATTGAAGTTAAGTTTTATTTCACTTCAGCTATGCCTCCAGTTCAGCACTCACAATATAAGACAGGAGTGTCTTATTGCTTCCAGTACATGCTCACAGCTTACTTTGCAAAAACTCCAAGAAGCGTTGGCAGGTAAAATTATTATCTCCAAGATGCAAGCAGACAGAAATCATTCATTCTGCTGCTTGTAGGGCTTTTACCTTCACTCTGTAAGCAAAACTCTCCTGGCCTAAGTGGAAGTTTTGCTAATGTAAGGGCTGTAGGTTATTTGTAGCTTGTATCCAGAGCTTAGTCTTCAGTGCTGTTATATAATGAGGAGTAACTAATGTATATTTTGCACAGAAAGTCTTAGTGAGACAAAAGTAATTAGGAATGCAATGTTTATTATACAAATAGCATTGCTGTCTCACTCATGGGAATCAAAGAGAAAAGCTGGAGTCAATGATCATTAAAAAATCAGTAACAAATCAATCTGTTGGAACATGAATTAGAACTACTAATATGATGACTTAACTCAGTAAACATTTGAACTCTGCTGTTAAAGGTAGCTCTTTTTGGTTCATGTATAGAATGAAGGCAATCCTGAAGGGCAAAGGGGTCCAGGAAGGCTGGACATTCCTAAAGAAGGAAGTCTTAAAGGCGCAGGAGCAGGCTGTCCCCATGTGCAGTAAGATGAAGTGGTGGGCAAGACAACCGACTGGCTGAACAGGGAGCTTTTGCTGGGACTCAGGAAAAAAAGGAGAACTTACCACTTTTGGAAGAAGGGGCAGGCAACTCGAGTACAGGGATCTTGTTAGGTCATGCAGAGAGAAAATTAGAAAGGCAAAAGCCCAGCTTGAACTCAATCTGGCCACTGTTGTAAGAAATAACGAAAAATGTTTTTACAAATATATTAACAACAGAAAGAGAATCTCCATCCTTTATTGGATGGGTCGGGGGGGGAATATTGCCATCAAGGATGAGGAAAAGACTGAGGTTCTTAATGCGTTCTTTGCCTTAGTCTTTAATAACCAGACCGGTTATCCCCAGAGTATTCAGTCCCCCAAGATGGAAGACAGGGATGGAGAGCAGAGTAAAGCCCCCATAATCCAGGAGGAAGCAGTTAACGACCTGCTAGGCCACCAGGACAATCCCAAATCTGTGGAGCCAGATGGGATCCACCTGAAAGTACTGAGGGAGCTGGTGGAGGAGCTTGCCAAGCCACTCTCCGTCATTTATCCATTTATCAGTCCTGGTTAACAGGGGAGGTCCCGGATGACTGGAGGCTTGCCAATGTGATGCCCATCTACAAGAAATCTGCAAGGGGGCCTACAGGAAAGACGGGGAGAGGCTCTTCAGTAGGGCCTGTTGTGACAGGACTAGTGGTAATGGTTTTAAAATGGAGGGAGGTAGACTTAGATTAGATATTAGGAAAAAAAGATTTACGGTGAAGGTTGTAGAACACTGGAACAGGTTGCCCAGAGAGGTGGTGGATGCCCCATCCCTGGAAACGTTCAAGGCTAGGCTGGATGAGGCTCTGAGCAACCTGATCTAGTCGGGGCTGTCCCTGCTTCTTGCAGAGAGGTTGGACTAGATGACCTTTGAAGGTCCCTTTCAACCCTAACCATTCTATGATTCTATGATTCTATAAGAAGGGCCAGAAAGAGGATCTGGGGAACTACAGGCCTGTCAGCCTGACCTTGGTACTGGGGAAGATTATGGGGCAGTTAATCTTGAGTGTGCTCACCTGGCATGTGGCATGTGACTACCAGGGGATCAGGCCTAGCCAGCATGGGTTCATGAAAGGCAGGTCCTGCTTGACCAACCTGATCTCCTTCTATGACCAGTGACCCACTTAGTGGATGAAGGAAAGGCTGTGGATGTTGTCTACCTGGATTTTAGAAAAGCCTTTGACACTGTCTCCCACAGCATTCTCCTAGAGAAGCTGGCAGCTCATGACTTAGACTTAGGTGTACTCTTTACTGGGTAAAAAACTGGCTGGATGGCTGAGCCAAGAGAGCTGTGGTGAATGGAGTTAAATCCAGTTGGCGGCCTGTCACAAGCGGTGTTCCCCAGGGATCAGTTTTGGGACCAGTCTTGTTTAATATATTTATCAATGATCTGGATGAGTGGATTCAGTGCTCCCTCAGTAAGTTTTCAGTGACATCAAATTGTGTGGGAGTGTCGACCTGTTTGGAGGTAGGAAGGCTCTGCAGAGGGATCTCAACAGGCTGGATCGATAAGCCAAAGTGAATTGTATGAGGTTCAACAAGGCCAAGTGCCATGTCCTGCACTTTGGTCACCACAACCCCATGGAATGCTACAGGCTTAGGGAAAGGTGACTGGAAAGCTGCCCAGAGGAAAAGGACCTGGGGGTGGTGGTAGACAGCCAGCTGAATATGAGCCAGCAGTGTGTCCAGGTGGCCAAGAAGGCCAACAGCATTCTGCTTGTATCAGGAACAGTATGGCCAGTAGGACTAAGGAAGAGATTATGCCCCTGTGCTCAGCTCTGGTGAGGTTGCACCTTGAATACTGTGTTCAGTTTTAGGCCACTCAGTATAAGGACGTTGAGTTGCTGGAGTGTGTCCAGAAAAGGGCAATGAAGCTGATGAAGGGTCTGGAGAACAAGTCTTACGAGGAGCAGCTGAGGGAACTGGGATTGTTTAATCTGGAGAAGAGGAGGCTGAGGGGAGACCTCATTGCCCTCTACAACTACCTGAAAGGAGTATGGAAGTTGTACCATTGGTGGAAGAGAATCAGGCTAGGGAATACTTAACAACCGTGACATGCATAAGTCCATGGGCCTTGGTGGGTTGCACCTATGAGTGCTGAGGGAGCTCTCTGATGTCATTGCAAAGCCACTTGATTATCTTCAAAAGATCATAGTGACTAGGAGAGGTGCCTGAGAACTGTAGGAAAGCAAATTTCACTCCTATCTTCGAGGAAGGCAAGAAGGAGGACCCAGGGAACTACAGGACTGTCAGGTCTCACCTCCATCCCTGGGAAGGGGATGGAGCAGCTAATCCTGGAAGCCATTTCCAGGCAATTGATGAACAAGAAAATCACGAGGAGCAGTCAGTATGGGTTCAGGAAGGGGGAGTCATGGCTGACCAGCCTGGTAACCTTCTATGGTGAAATGATGGGCTTGGTAGATGAAGGGAACACAGTGAGTATTGTCTACCTAGACTTCAGTATGGTTTTTGACAGTTTCTGTCACCTGACACTAAGGGGATATACAGGTTCTTTTAGGAATCCATGACAGAATGATCACGGCACTATTACCAGGTGTCAGGAGCAGGGCGTACCAGTTGCATGCTCTCATGGTATCCCCAAAGACACACTGTTGATAAATGGGCTGGAGGTGAACAGTGAGGTAGATTGAAAACCAGCTGAATAGACAAGCCTAGAGGGTGGTGGTGAGTGGAACAAAATCTGTTTGGAGGCTGGTAACTAGTGATGTACACCAAGGGGCAATACTGGATCTGATCCTGATCAATATCTCCATGAATGATCTGGAGTATGGGGCAGAATGTACCCTCAGCAAGTTTGCTGGTGGCACAAAAGTGGGAGGAGTGGCTGATGCACCAGGGAGGCTGGAGAAATTATCTAACAGCAACCTTATGAAGTTCAGAAGGTGTAAAGATCTGCACCTGGGAAGGAATATGTTCAGGCTGAGGGTCATCTATCTGGGAAATGGCTTTGCAGAGAAGGCTATAGGGTAGTCAAAGCTGACCATGAGCCAGCAATGTGCCCTTGACACAAAGGTGGCCAACAACTTCCTAGGCTGCAGTAGGGGCAGCATTGTCAGCAGATGAAGAGAAGTGATCTTTCCCTTTTGTGAGTAGTGATCTTTCCCACCACTGAAGAGGCCGCATCTAGAGTGTAGTGTCCACTTTCAGGCTTCCAAGTACCAGAGAGATATGAACATACTGGAGAGAGTTCAAAAAAGGGCCACAAAAAGAAACTCTCCTATGAGGAAAGGCTGAGAGAACAGGGACTTTTCAGCCTGGAGAAGGGAAGGCTCAGGGTGAGCTCTTCGATGTGTGCAAATATCTGAAGGGAGGACGTAAAGAAAATAGAACCAACATCTTCTCAATGGTGTCCTGTGACAGGACAAGAGGTAATGGATAATACATTAAAATATAGGAGCTTCTGTCTGAACATCAGGAAGCACTTTTTCACTGTAAGAGTGACTGAGCACTGTCACGGGGTGCCCAGAGCTGTTGTAGAATCTCCATCCTTTGAGATATCCAAAAGCTGTCTGTTGTCCTTGGCAACTTTCTGTAGATGACCCTGCCTGAGCAGTGAGGTTGGAAAACATAAGCCCAGATGTCCCTTCCAACCTTAACCAGTCTTTAATTCTGTGTTTTACAAGTGTGATATCTTTGACATTGGTAGTTTATAAGATTACCAGACAGATTGTTTCTTGTATGGTCTATAACCTCAACATCAATCCTGAAAGAGGATAGCCACAGCTGACAGCTGGCAGCTAAACAAAAATTTAATTAAGAAACTATTCATTCAATATTGGGTAACCTCTCTGGAAAACATCTCCATGTGTAAGATAAGTGAAAATTGAAGTGAAAGTATTTTGGATAATTTCTTATGGAAGACAAGTGAAGAAAATTTCATTTTTAAGTCCCCAAAATGTAGCTGCCAAACACTAGTATAATCTTTGACCTCTTCCAAAGAAACTTGTTTTTATGTTCAAAGGAAACGCTTGCCTGCTAGACTTTAAATATTTTTTAGAATCATAGAATCATAGAATAGTTAGGGTTGGAAGGCACCTTTAAAGGTCATCTAGTCCAACTGCCCTGCAAGAAGCAGGGACATCTCCAACTAGATCAGGTTGCTCAGAGCCTTGTCTAGCCTGGCCTTGAATGTTTCCAGGGATGGGGCATCAACCACCTCTCTGGGCAACCAGTGCCAGTGTTCCACCACCCTCATTGTAAAAAATTTTTTCCTAGTATCTAATCTGAAACTACCTCCTTCCGTTTTAAAACCGTTACCTCTCCTCCTATCACAACAGACCCTGCTGAAGTGTTTCTCCCTGTCTTTCCTGTGGGCTCCCTTTAGGTATTGGAAGGCCACTATAAGGTCTCCCTGGAGCCTTCTCTTCTCCAGGCTGAACAGCTCCAACTGTCTCAGCCTGTCCTTATAGCAGAGGTGCTCCAGCCTTCTGATCATCTTCATGACCTTCCTCTGGACTTGCTCCAACAGGTCCATGTCCTTCTTATGCTGGGGGCTCCAGCACTGGATGCAGTACTCCAGGTTGCGTCTTATGAGAGCAGAGGAAGCAGAATTCCCTCCCTCGACCTGCTGGCCATGCTTCTTTTGATGCAGCCCAGAACGCAGTTGACTTTCTGGGCTGCAGGCATGCATTGTCGGCTCACATTGAGGTTCTCGTCCACCAGCACTCCCAAGTCCTCCTCAGGGCTGGTCTCAATCTGTTCTCTGCCCGGCCTGTATTTGTGCCTGGGATTGCCCCAACCCATGTTCAGGACCTTGCACTTGGCCTGGTTGAACTGCATGAGGTTTGCATGGGCCCACCTCTCCAGCCTGTCCAGGTCCCTCTGAATGGCATCCCTCCACTCCAGCATGTTGACCACACCACACAGCTTGGTGTCGTTGGCAAACTTACTGAGGGTGCACTCTATTCCACTGTCCGTGTCACCCACGAAGATATTAAACAGAGCCGGGTCCAATACCAACCCTTGAGGAACGCCACTTATCACTGGTCTCCACTTGGACATTGAGCTATTGACAAGCACTCTTTGAATGCAGCCATCCAGCCCATTCCTTATCCACTGAGTGGTTTGTCCATCACATCCATGTCTTTCCAGTTTAGAGAGTAGGATGTTGTGCGGGACAGTGTCAAATGCTTTGCAGAATTCCAGGCAGATGATGTCAGTTGGTCGCTCATTGTCCACTGATGTTGTAACCCTGTCATAGAAGGCCACTAAATTAGTCAGGCACAATCTGCCCTATTTTATTCAAGAACATAAAGGAGACCATGTATATTTCTAAAAATACAATTATTTGGAAGTATTTTTTGTGTTATAATGATTAAAACGCTCTTTTTTTAACAATAGCAGTTGATATATAAGTTCATTAACTATTAGTTGAATTAGAATATTTTACTATTTTCTTCAAATCCCCAGAGCCGTAGATAAATTCAGTTTCAAAATTAATCTTAAAAACTTTAAAAATCTTGAAAAGTGAAACTTATTTTCATTCAGGGTACAGAATTTTTGTTATTATAACCTAGAAAGATTTATCTGATATTCATTTAGTTATAACTAGTGTTAAAAGGTAGTGCTTAACTAAAAATTACAGTTATATGTATGCTAGCTACATCAACATTTTTGAAATTTACCTAGAGATCAGACTTCTTCTGGCTTTACTGCTTGTTAGCAGAATAAAACATTCTCTGTATTAAGCTGTGGAAACATAAGGTATGATAAGTTGATCGTTCACAAAAGAGAAATTATCTTGTGAAACTGTCAATAATATAAACAACTTCAAAAAGCAGGACATGTTCTGTCAAGAAAGAAGAAACTACAAAGAATTTTGGGAGATTTTTTTTTTGTATGGTTTTGTCTAGTTATACGGATGTTTTATATGTCAACACAATGAAGGAATTCACTATGCTGTAAAGTACTGAAGATAATGCATTTTTAGATTTGACGCTTGCTTCCTATTCAGTCAAGCTGGTAATTCAATATGAGGCACAAAGTTACATCTCATTTTATCATGAACTGGATTATGGAGTCTTCCAGGTACAAAAATGTTTGATTACCTAAGTAATATTTAAACATTAACTCCGATGAAAACGGCCCCCAGCAACTGTATCCATTTAACCCAGTTCTTTTTCACATTAAAATTACTCACTAATACTCAGCCTCTTGAAGAGATGTCAGATTGGATCTTGATGTTCCCTGCGTATTGTTTTCCTGACTGTTAAATCAATAGTCTTCAGAGAAATTAGATGAATTTCCCTGACATTATTTTGCTCCATTATTATAAAGAACTAAGTTCATCAGTGTTTAATAAGACATATCTATATTTTAGATTCCAGGGAGACATACATGAGTAGGTTATAAGTAGACATAAGTCCAATATGATGTTACCTCAACAAGCTGTAAATTAGATGTTCATGACTCTCCAGAAAGAGAGAGAGACAAAAAGGATCTAGGATGAAGCCGAGTAGTTTGGAGGGGATGGAAGGAAAAAAAAAAAGGTGTCTTTTTTACTTTGCATTGTAGGTGGATGTGGATTTTTTTTTTTTTTTTTTTACAGAAGCATGTGTCGTAGTTCAGCCCCAGTCGGGACCGGACTACACAGTCTCTCTCTCTCGCTCCCCCCACCCTCCGAGAGAATAAGGGGGAGATGATATAAGGAAAAATGGCTCGAGGTTTGAGATAAGCACTGGGAGAAATCCTTAAAGTTACCGTCACGAGCAAAACAGACTAGACTTGGGGAAAACTATTCATTTATTTCTAAAACTAGCAGGAGAATGAGACAGGGAACAAGATAATCTTCCCCCCACCCCTCCCTCTTCCCAGGCTTAACATTATCTCTACTACCTTCCCCCCCACCCGCCAAGCGGCACAGGGGAGAAGAGGCAATGGGGGTCGCGGTCAGTTCATCACGCGTTGTTTTACGCCGCTACTTCGTCACTGGGGGAAGAACTCCTCACATTCCTCCTCTGCTCCATCATGGGGACTACCTTCCCCCCCAAAACCAGAACAGCATGGAAAAAGGCTGGTATGCAGAATTTCAGTTCACCCTTTTTCCAAAGTTTTTTGTTTAAAGATAGTAGAAATACATTTGCATTTTCTATGAATTGCTTTCCTTTTTGTTTTGTTGTGTTTTGTTTTCAAACTTTAGCATGATGTAAGAAGTAAAGTTGCTGCCATTCAAACATCTAATTTTGCAAGAAGTTTGAGTATGAAAGTGGTAGTACTTTATAATCTAATTTTAAACTCAGTGAAACATCTATCAATAAATGAGGTTTACTGCTGTAAAGTGATTTGTTCCCTATAAATCCTTTTGACTTCAGCTAGTCACCCTGCATAAATGAAAAGGTATAGAATTGCTCTCCAAATACATATGCTATAAAGATGGGAAAACTGTCCCACTGCTCCTTTTGGCATTAAACATCTTTGTTGAATTTTTTGTACATGTTCATGCAGACAGAGGGATTGAATCTTCTCTTGGTGATATCTGTACATTTTAAAAATCTGACTCTCTTTGTAAACATAAGAGAAATATGATTTTTTTTTTTTTTTCAGAGTTAGTTCAAAGGAGATTTTTGGTGACAGTTCAATGAAGTCAGAATTTCAAATGAAAACAAAAGTGTCATGTAAGTCTGGAGAAAGTGATGCATACTATGATTTTTTTTTCCATCTCTGCATCAGATTGTTCAGCAATTTCAATACCAATTTCTGCCAGTCCATATTTTGTTATAAGCAGAATTCAGGTAACTAGTCTTTTATGCAAATGAAGGTGAATCAAATCCTATTAAGTGATATGGAGTCACATCAGATTCTACAGTTAAATTTGTACCTTATCTCATTTTTATATAGCTTCCTGTGATGTAACTGAAATAAGATTATAAATAGGTTAACTTTTACCTCATTCTTGGGTTTATGACTGGAAGTAATCTGTCAAAGTCTTGCTAAGATTTTTCTCAGCTTTTGAATCTATTCAAGACTCCCTAGGTGCTTAGCATACAGTCTATTCTAATGGTCTTAGTAGGAACAGACATCTTTTCTAATTTTATCAAAGTTCCCTGAACATGTCTGCTAAATCAGGAAATCCTATAGACATGGAGCAAGGCAAGAAAGCAAAGAAGCTTTTCGAACCACAGTTCTAAACCTTAGTTGTGTCTCTCCTGGATTTATTGGGTCAGAGGCTAGGAGTAGGCACAAAATGGATTTATAACTCACTTACCCACATCCTCCCTCACTCCTCACAAGCTGGATACTCATTATCACCTCAACTTGGTGTGGTTGCCTTTTGTTATCTTGTAAAGAAGGGGTATAGGGGGATGAGATCCTGATGAACAAGGAAGAATGGAAGAGGTTCTCCAGTGAAACAGGTTTGTTCATTTCAAGATCTCATGAAAGAGTGCTCTCATAGAAGAGAATACACTCTTACTAAGAATACGTAAAAGGTGTCCACCCAAAGGATTAGGAATGTTTTGTTTTGTATGTTCTAATATAGTCCTGCATGAACTAAAGGTATGAGAGGGGAGACCTATAGAAAATTGCCAAATTGTCTTGTGTCTCCATAATTACCTGAAGTAAGGACAGTGGGGGTTAACAGTGGAAGTACTCTAAGTGTAAAGCTGCTGAAGGTGTACATCTTCACAAAGCATTACTTGAGTATTGGGTGAATATAAATAGAAAGCATTCTGTATATCTGTGTCTGTTTCTGTAGGAATAGTAGGAGTGCTGTATGCTGTGATTTGAACTAAAGACATGTTACCTATACTATTGTGTGTGCAATCTGGATTATAAATATTACTCTTGTACTGAGTAATCACAAATCATCATGGGAAAAAAAACCCCAAACCTCCAAAACCCCAGGAAATTAAGTAAATATGTCTATATATTGTGAAAATTCAGTTGGACTTTTCAGGCAATGTATTGATCAGCAGGCTCTTTTTCCTGGGGTACAGGAAAGACAGAAAGGCAGCCTTTCAACATGTACAGCTTTGAATCTCTTCAGTGACTTCAGGGATGTCGCCGAGAGAATACCTAGCCTCATACAACCCACAGACTATTATCCACTACTGGTGTTTCATGTGGGGGCCAGCGACACAGCCGGCAGCAGCCTGAGAAACATCAAAAGGGATTTCAGGGCCCTGGGTACAACAGTCAAAGACTCTGGGGTGCAGGTGGTATTCTCGTCAATCCTCCTGGTCGAAGGGCAGGGACCTGAAAGGGCCAGATATATCTGGCAGGTTAACTTGTGGTTCAGGGAGTGGTGCTACAGCCAGGGCTTTGGGTATCTCGACCACGGGGCGTGCTTTGAGAAGCCCGGGCTGCTAGGGGCAGATGGCGTGCACCTAACTGAGAGGGGGAAGAGGGTCCTTGGACAAAAGCTTGCCAGACTCATCTGGAGGGCTAGTGTTGCTGGGGGAGGGGGAGCACAGTTCAGCCCACTGCTGTCAGCATGGCGCCAGTGCCAGCACCAAGGGTCCAGAAGCTGAGGAAGGATCGCAGGTATGTGCAAATCAAGTTAAACTGCGGTCCAAAAGAACTCCTGTCACTCCAGCCAGCAAGTCGGCTTTGTCGGGGGCCCAGCTGAAGTGTCTCTATACCAATGCACGCAGCATGGGAAATAAACAGGAAGAGCTGGAGATGTGTGCACACGAGCAGGGCTACAACCTTGTTGGCCTCATGACTGGAGCATCAACATGGAGGGGCATAGGCTTTTTAGAAAGGACAGGAAGGGGAGACGAGGAGGAGGTGTCGCTCTCTACGTCAGCAACCGGCTGCAGTGCGTGGAGCTCCGCCTGGGGATGGAGGAGGAGCTGACAGAGAGCTTATGGGTCAAGATTAGAGGAAGGGGAGGGACAGGGGATGTTATGGTGGGGGTCTGTTACAGGCCACCTGGCCAGGAGGACAGAGCAGATGAGGCACTCTATAGGCAGGTAGGAGCAGCCTCACGGTCACAAGCCCTGGTCCTCATGGGGGACTTCAACCACCCTGACATCTGTTGGAGAGATAACACGGCAGGGCACAGGCAGTCCAGGAGGTTCCTGGAATGCATGGATGACAACTTCCACCTGCAGGCAATAGAGGAGCAGACAAGGAGGGGTGCCATGCTCGACCTTGTGCTCACCAACAGGGAGGGGCTGGTGGGGGATGTGAAAGTGAAGGACAGCCTTGGCTGCAGCAACCATGACACGGTGGAGTTCAAGATCCACAGGGCAGCGAGGAAACTACACAGCAAGCTCTCTGCCCTGGACTTCAGAAAGGCAGACTTTGGCTTCCTCAGGGACCTGATGGCAAAACGCCATGGGAGGCGGCCCTGGAGGGAAGAGGGGCCCAAGGAAGTTGGTCCATATTCAAGGAGCACCTCCTCCAAGCTCAGCAGAGGTGCATCCTGATGAAGAACAAGGCGGGCAAAAAGGCCAGGAGACCCGCTTGGATGGGCAAGGAGCTCCTGGACCAACTGAAAGTGAAGAAGAAAGCCTAGAGAGGGTGGAAGCGGAGGCAGGTAGCCTGGGAGGACTACAAAGAGGCTGCGCGGGTGGCCAGGGATCGGGTGAAGAAGGCTAAAGCCCTGACGGAATTGAATCTGGCCAGGGATGTCAAAAAAACCAAGAAAGGCTTCTATAGGTATGTAGGGGACAAAAGAAAGTCCAAGGAGAATGTAGGCCCCCTCTGGAAGGAAACCGGTGTCCTGGTTACCTAGGACATGGAGAAGGCTGAGGTACCCCATGACTTTTGCCTCAGTCTTCACCGATAAGTGGTCTTGTCTCACCACCCAAGTTGTGGAAGGCACAAGCAGGGACTGGGAGGATGAAGAACCGCCCACTGTACTCGAAGAGCAGGTTCAGGAACATCTGAAGAACCTGAAGGTGCACAAGTCCATGGGACCTGATGAGATCCGTCCGCGTGTCCTTAAGCAACTAGCGGATGAAGTTGCCAAGCCACTGGCCATCGTATTTGAGAAGTCGTGGAGGTCTAGTGAGGTCCCCAATGACTGGAAAAGAGGGAACATAACCCCTATTTTAAAAAGGGCAATAAGGAGGACCCAGGCAACTACAGGCCAGTCAGCCTCACCTCTGTGCCTGGCAAGGTGATGGAGCAGATTCTCCTGGAAACCATGCTAAGGCACATGGAGAGCAAGGAGGTGGTTGGTGACAGCCAACATGGCTTCACCAAGGGCAGATTGTGCCTGACCAATTTGGTGGCCTTCTATGCTGGGGTGACAGCATCGGTGGACAAGGGACGAGCAACAGATATCATCTACCTGGACTTGTGCAAAGCTTTTGACACTGTCCCGCACGACATCCTTCTCTCTAAATTAGAGAGGCATGGGTTTGATGGATGGACCACTCAGTGGATAAGGAGTTGGCTGGATGGCTGCAGTCAGAGAGTAGTGGTCAACGGCTCAAGTGGAGACTGGTCATGAGCGGCATCCCTCAGGGGTCCGCGTTGGGCCCGGCCCTGTTCAACATCTTTGTTGGCGACATGGACAGTGGGATAGAACTTGCACCTTCAGCAAGTTTGCCGATAACACCAAACTGTGTGGTGCCATCGACACACTGGAAGGGAGGGATGCCATCCAGAGGGAACTTGATAGGCTGGAGAGGTGGGCCCGTGCCAACCTTATGAAGTTTAACCAAGCCAAGTGCAAGGTCCTGCACCCGGGTTGTGGCAATCTCGGGCACAAATACAAGCTGGGTGGAGAATGGATGGAGAGCAGCCCTGAGGAGAGTGACTTGGGAGTGCTGGTGGATGAGAAGCTCAACATGAGCCAGCAATGTGCTCTTGTGGCCCAGAAGGCCAACCGCATCCTGGGCTGCATCAAGAGGAGAGTGGCCAGCAGGTTGAGGGAGGTGATTCTCCCCCTCTACTCTGCCCTGGTGAGACCCCACCTGGAGTACTGTGTCCAATTCTGGAGCCTGCAACAAAAGAAGGACATGGACCAGTTGGAGAAGGTCCAGAGGAGGGTCGCAAAGATGATAAGAGGGCTGGAGCATCTTTCCTATGAGGACAGGCTGAGAGAGTTGGGGCTGTTCAGCCTGGAGAAGAGGAGGCTCTGGGGAGACCTGATAGCGGTCTTCCAGTACCTCAAGGGGGCCTACAAGAAAGATGGGGAGAGACTATTCAGTAGGGCCTGTTGTGATAGAACAAGGCGTAATGGTTTTAAAATAGATGGAGGTAGATTTAGTTTAGATATTAGGAAAAAAAATTTTTACACTGAGGGTGGTAGAACACTGGAACAGGTTGCCCAGAGAGGTGGTGGATGCCCCATCCCTGGAAACGTTCAAGGCCAGGTTGGATGAGGCTCTGAGCAACCTGATCCAGTTGGGGTGTCCCTGCTTCTTGCAGGGGGGTTGGACTAGATGACCTTTGAAGGTCCCTTCCAACTCTAACCATTCTATGATTATATGACTTGCTAGGAAGAATGAGCAGCTTGGATTTTTTCAAGTTCAGGGAGCATTTGATGTTCAGATAAGAGACGGAAATACACAGTTGTGCAACTACTTTACATTTATTCTCTTAAAAGAGTAATTAGCTCTTTTGGAGATTCTTCTTTGGGAGTACCCAAACACTGATACATAGCAGTTTTACTGAAGGATTCTGACCCAGCTGTTCCCACTTTAGGTACAAAGATGTCAGTGGGCTATAAACAAAGTAGGTGCTATTCATAACTACTTGTGCAAGTAAAACCAAGAAAGGTCTGTGTGCTGAAATACATACACTCATGCTGAGAGGAAGCACAATCTTATTTAGCATATAAAAATCAAAATTGTCCAGAGTGCTTGAAAAGAACAAAGAAGAATAACTTTTTTCTAGTCGAAGACTGACCTGTCAAATGATCTGTTAAAACTGATTAAAGTGTTGGGAACTATGTAATCCTTTTTAAACAACTTGTGTAGTGAAATTACTGGTATTTTTCTTTGAACTGTAGAAATTAAACAGTATCAGTTTAATAGTGTCCATATTCTGGTAGGAATTATTGGGAAAAATACAGAAAAAAATCCAGGCAGACTTTAGCATGAGCTCTCAAGATTTAAATTGTCAGGATAGTTCAAAAAAGCAGGTAGAGATTTGAGTAGAGATTTGGGCATTTTATCTGCTGTTAGATGTGAAAAAAAAATTAAATAATTGTAAAATTGATAGTTTTGGGGGTTTTTTTTGTTTTGTTTTCTTTTCTTTTAAGTGGCAGCCCAAAAGACATTTATCTACAATCTACTGATGGTAATAAAATACTGGTTTGTTCAGGGCAAAGGAAGACAGTCCATAATGAGGCTGTAAGCCTAAAATTTTTGAATGTTTTCTGTTAAGGCCCTGGTAACATCATCCAGCCTGACGAACACTATCAAGATTTAACAAAACAGGAAGGAAAATTCTGAGTCTGCTGTATTGACTGTTTGGAATAGATCTTATTTATTTTGTAGCCCAAAGGTTAAGTGTTCACACAGATGGTACACCTTCAAATTTTCCATCCTTGATTACTTAATTCTGGCATTTTGCTGTGAGTCAGTTCCTGAAGTGATGCTGGAAGTATAAAGTTGGGTCTCCTTCCTTGCTCTACTTTCTCTAGGTCCCAAGATGGGTGGTTTTTATTCCTTCAATACCTGTCCTTTCTGTTGGTGGTGATGACTGTTCTTTTTAAAGGTGTGATATTGTCACAACATTTTATTTTTCAACTGAAATATCTGGAATATTAGTGAGTAGGTTAGCTGCTGCATATGCCATCCTCTCCTCTTCTGATGCCCAGTTAAAGCAAAACTGAGAAAATATCTTCACTCTTTTATCATTTTAAAGGAAATTATGACCTTTCCTTCTTCCGCCCATTTTAACAGTAGAAGTAAATTAATAAGATTTTTTTTTTTTTTAAAGTGGTGAAGGATAGAATGATTAAAACAAAGAAAATGGTCAGAAATCTATGTGGTCAATAAAGAAATTGATCTCCTCCACTCTCAAAAATAAAGAGTAGAAATTTATCTACTCCACTCTCATGAGACCCCACCTGGAGTACTGCGTCCAGCTCTGGAGCCCCCAACATAAGAAGGACATGGAGCTGTTGAAGCAAGTCCAGAGGAGGGCCACAAAGATGGTGAGAGGGCTGGACCACCTCTGCTATGAGGACAGGCTGAGAGAGTTGGAGCTGTTCAACCTGGAAAAGAGAAGGCTCTGGGGAGACTTTACTGTGGTCTTCCAGTACTTAAAGGGGGATTATGAGAAAGATGTGGAGAGACTCTTCAGTAGGGCCTGTTGTGATAGGATGAGGGGTAATGCTTTTAAAATAGAGGGAGTTAGATTCATACTGGATATAAGGAAAAAAATATTTTCCAGTGAGGGTGGTGGAACACTGGAACAGGTTGCCCAGAGAGGTGGTAGATGCCCTATCACTGGAAACATTGAAAGGCAGGTTGGATGGGATTGTGAGCAACCTGATCTAGTTGGAGATATCCCTGCTTCTTGCAGGGGAGTTGGACTGGAGGATCTTTAGTTCTGTAGGGCACTTTATGAACACTTTACCATGTGCTGACAAATTAGCAGCTAGTTCTGCCTGGAAAAACTTCTCCAGACTGCCTCTATTATTGCAAGAACGTTGCATGTTTCATTAATAATTTCCATTCTTTGTTTAAAACGGTAACTCTTCTCTTTTGATGGTGAAATGTGCTTTTTTTTTTTTTTTTGCCGTGCCAATATTCCTAAATCTTGAATGAAGAAGGAACTTTTCCCTACTTCTTCTGAAATCCATGGTATTTTGCAATAACAGGTCTTATGTATTCTGAGCACATCACACATATTAGTAAGAAAGGCCAAACATTCCTCGCTACATCCTGATTCAAAGAAGGAAAGTAGTTAAAACAATAGCTTAAGAAGCTAAAACAAATGGACAAAAAGGAGTCAAGGAGAGGAAAAGGAATTAATATTGCAGGAGATTTAGAAGTTGTTAACCACCAGACTCCAATTTTGTTAATGTTACCAAGCTTTCAGCATTCAATGCTGTATCAGATCTACATGCTTTAGTTACTTTTCCTTTAAGTGACTCAAAAATTACCAAATATTTATTAATCCAAATTGTCTTTTTTAAAAAAATCTTGGCTTAAATGAGAATAATAGTAAAAGCACTAAATTCTTAGATCCACATCCTCCAGTCAATTTTAGTCCTGGCTTTGATTAAATGAAGACTATAAAAATGAACTTCCTGAAGCAGCTTGACAGTTTTTAAGACTCCTGAAATATAGTCTGCATGGACAGACCCTGATGCCCACATAGCAATGTACTGGATCAAAGGGATTGTCAAACAACCAAGGACATAATAACTAACCTTTTCTTCAATAGCTTTTTGATGGAATCACATTTTTCTACTTGTCTTGTTGTCCCAAGGCTCAGCACACTTGCATCTTTCAAACAGCTAGACAGTTTTCTGAAAATAGCCCTTCCCCACAGAATTTTCTATACATACAGTCCATAAGCCTAAGAAAAATAGAGACTAAGAATATTTTCACACATACAGCTCAGAGTAGCTTTATAGCAGATGCAGATTATTTGTTGTATAAATGAAAATATTATGAATGCTAAAAATATTTAGGAGAAACGGTACTACATAACAAAGCAATAAAGCCTGTTCATCTTCAGTACTGATGTCTGGTCTACTCACACTTGAAACACTTTCACAAGGTGAGTATTCAGTCTACTGTTTGTAGTTTTTCTTATCCTTGTACTTAATAAAGTCATGAATGTCCTCAAATAATACTAAAATTCACAGAGTCTGTCCAGTATTTAGTGAGAACTCTTTCACTGATGTATGTCACCATTTCAGGATGTTTGTGACAGCAGTTTGGTTACATTTCAGTGTCAGTTTCAGGAGAATCCATAGGGATAATTCATGTAAGTTATTTGAGATATAGAATTCTGTTCTACAAAGATGAATCTATATTAATTTTAATGTAAATTGTTTGAGTAAACTGAATAGAAGGGAAAGAAAAATAGAACTGATGCAAATTCTCTTTACGAAGATCCTGTACTAGTTTTAACGTATATATATCAATTTAGAGCAACGTTATCAAACTTTGTAAATGGCAGCTAAAGAGAAGATTACAATACATGTCATATAGAGTCATGTTTTCATGTCTTTCCTCAGAAGAGAAGAAAAAACATTGGAACTTTTGATGAGGTGAAACATTTTACTCTAAAGTGATCAAAATGTGTGTAGGAAACAATGTCTTTCCGCTATCAGAATCAAGATAGATATACTAAATATTAGTATTATCTCTGTTATGTAATTTGGATACCCTGGTGGTTGTGTAAATGTCCTTGTAAGATTCATAAGCATTTAGGTAGTAGAACCTTCACTGGAATAAATGATAGATCCTAAATAATCAGAATTTTTTACTTCAATTTTTATGTGATTTTAAAAAATATAATTATATCTGATTTCTGTGAAAAGTCATCATTGGCTGTATTTCTCCTGTCTGCAGATAGATGTAAGGTACATGATAACTCCGCTCCAGAATTTATTTCAGTTTTTGCTCTATTCTTTACAGCTGCAACATAAAGCAGTGGCCTTACGCATGGTTAAAGTGAATCTTCAAATTTATGTAGCTATATTTTTTTTTTTACTTTTTAAAAACTTTAAAAAATATTTTAAAAACTTTTTTAAAACTTTTAAAAAACTTTTTACTTATTTTTGTTACTTTGCATGTCATTGTCAGGATTTTAACTGATGATACTGATTTTCATAATTTTATTGACTGTCAAGTGACCATAACATTACAAGATTGGGTTTTTATACAGATAATCACTACTGATATTAAAAATAACAAAGCAAGTAAAGTAGTAATCATAGCATGACTTTCTAAGTTGTAGGTAACTGTAAAATAGTTCAGTGCACCCCACCAGCAAGTATACTGGACTTTATGAATATGGGGAGAGCCAGGACATCAAGGGGAGGGATTATACTCTTCTACTCTGCATTCATTAGAACACATCTGAATATTACATTCAGTTTTGACCCTCAAACATGGGAAGGACATGGACAAACTGGAGTGGATTCAGAGGATACCGCTGGGATGATGGGATCCGAAGTCCTTGTCTGTGAGGAGAGGCTATAGGACCAGAGCTGGTACAGCTGGGAAAAGGATGGGTTCAGGGGCACCCAACAGCATCCCCAGCACCATTGGGAGGGGGTGGTGGATTTGCAGCTGGGCTCTTCATAGTGGTACATGGCGGGAGGCTGAAAGGCAGTGGCACAAGCTGAAACACGAGGCTCCAGCTGGAGATATGGAGAAGCTTTATTCCCTTTCATGAAGCAAATGATTCTGTATTAGCATTCTTCAGCTGAGGTATATGTGCTGGATATTCTCTCTATTGACAAAGTAATCTTTGTAGGTTTGTTACCAGGTCTTATGTATTCTGAGCACATCACACATATTAGTAAGAAAGGCCAAACATTCCTCGCTACATCCTGATTAAAAGAAGGAAAGTAGTTAAAACAATAGCTTAAGAAGCTAAAACAAATGGACAAAAAGGAGTCAAGGAGAGGAAAAGGAATTAATATTGCAGGAGATTTAGAAGTTGTTAACCACCAGACTCCAATTTTGTTAATGTTACCAAGCTTTCAGCATTCAATGCTGTATCAGATCTACATGCTTTAGTTACTTTTCCTTTAAGTGACTCAAAAATTACCAAATATTTATTAATCCAAATTGTCTTTTTTAAAAAAATCTTGGCTTAAATGAGAATAATAGTAAAAGCACTAAATTCTTAGATCCACATCCTCCAGTCAATTTTAGTCCTGGCTTTGATTAAATGAAGACTATAAAAATGAACTTCCTGAAGCAGCTTGACAGTTTTTAAGACTCCTGAAATATAGTCTGCATGGACAGACCCTGATGCCCACATAGCAATGTACTGGATCAAAGGGATTGTCAAACAACCAAGGACATAATAACTAACCTTTTCTTCAATAGCTTTTTGATGGAATCACATTTTTCTACTTGTCTTGTTGTCCCAAGGCTCAGCACACTTGCATCTTTCAAACAGCTAGACAGTTTTCTGAAAATAGCCCTTCCCCACAGAATTTTCTATACATACAGTCCATAAGCCTAAGAAAAATAGAGACTAAGAATATTTTCACACATACAGCTCAGAGTAGCTTTATAGCAGATGCAGATTATTTGTTGTATAAATGAAAATATTATGAATGCTAAAAATATTTAGGAGAAACGGTACTACATAACAAAGCAATAAAGCCTGTTCATCTTCAGTACTGATGTCTGGTCTACTCACACTTGAAACACTTTCACAAGGTGAGTATTCAGTCTACTGTTTGTAGTTTTTCTTATCCTTGTACTTAATAAAGTCATGAATGTCCTCAAATAATACTAAAATTCACAGAGTCTGTCCAGTATTTAGTGAGAACTCTTTCACTGATGTATGTCACCATTTCAGGATGTTTGTGACAGCAGTTTGGTTACATTTCAGTGTCAGTTTCAGGAGAATCCATAGGGATAATTCATGTAAGTTATTTGAGATATAGAATTCTGTTCTACAAAGATGAATCTATATTAATTTTAATGTAAATTGTTTGAGTAAACTGAATAGAAGGGAAAGAAAAATAGAACTGATGCAAATTCTCTTTACGAAGATCCTGTACTAGTTTTAACGTATATATATCAATTTAGAGCAACGTTATCAAACTTTGTAAATGGCAGCTAAAGAGAAGATTACAATACATGTCATATAGAGTCATGTTTTCATGTCTTTCCTCAGAAGAGAAGAAAAAACATTGGAACTTTTGATGAGGTGAAACATTTTACTCTAAAGTGATCAAAATGTGTGTAGGAAACAATGTCTTTCCGCTATCAGAATCAAGATAGATATACTAAATATTAGTATTATCTCTGTTATGTAATTTGGATACCCTGGTGGTTGTGTAAATGTCCTTGTAAGATTCATAAGCATTTAGGTAGTAGAACCTTCACTGGAATAAATGATAGATCCTAAATAATCAGAATTTTTTACTTCAATTTTTATGTGATTTTAAAAAATATAATTATATCTGATTTCTGTGAAAAGTCATCATTGGCTGTATTTCTCCTGTCTGCAGATAGATGTAAGGTACATGATAACTCCGCTCCAGAATTTATTTCAGTTTTTGCTCTATTCTTTACAGCTGCAACATAAAGCAGTGGCCTTACGCATGGTTAAAGTGAATCTTCAAATTTATGTAGCTATATTTTTTTTTTTACTTTTTAAAAACTTTAAAAAATATTTTAAAAACTTTTTTAAAACTTTTAAAAAACTTTTTACTTATTTTTGTTACTTTGCATGTCATTGTCAGGATTTTAACTGATGATACTGATTTTCATAATTTTATTGACTGTCAAGTGACCATAACATTACAAGATTGGGTTTTTATACAGATAATCACTACTGATATTAAAAATAACAAAGCAAGTAAAGTAGTAATCATAGCATGACTTTCTAAGTTGTAGGTAACTGTAAAATAGTTCAGTGCACCCCACCAGCAAGTATACTGGACTTTATGAATATGGGGAGAGCCAGGACATCAAGGGGAGGGATTATACTCTTCTACTCTGCATTCATTAGAACACATCTGAATATTACATTCAGTTTTGACCCTCAAACATGGGAAGGACATGGACAAACTGGAGTGGATTCAGAGGATACCGCTGGGATGATGGGATCCGAAGTCCTTGTCTGTGAGGAGAGGCTATAGGACCAGAGCTGGTACAGCTGGGAAAAGGATGGGTTCAGGGGCACCCAACAGCATCCCCAGCACCATTGGGAGGGGGTGGTGGATTTGCAGCTGGGCTCTTCATAGTGGTACATGGCGGGAGGCTGAAAGGCAGTGGCACAAGCTGAAACACGAGGCTCCAGCTGGAGATATGGAGAAGCTTTATTCCCTTTCATGAAGCAAATGATTCTGTATTAGCATTCTTCAGCTGAGGTATATGTGCTGGATATTCTCTCTATTGACAAAGTAATCTTTGTAGGTTTGTTACCAGGTCTTATGTATTCTGAGCACATCACACATATTAGTAAGAAAGGCCAAACATTCCTCGCTACATCCTGATTAAAAGAAGGAAAGTAGTTAAAACAATAGCTTAAGAAGCTAAAACAAATGGACAAAAAGGAGTCAAGGAGAGGAAAAGGAATTAATATTGCAGGAGATTTAGAAGTTGTTAACCACCAGACTCCAATTTTGTTAATGTTACCAAGCTTTCAGCATTCAATGCTGTATCAGATCTACATGCTTTAGTTACTTTTCCTTTAAGTGACTCAAAAATTACCAAATATTTATTAATCCAAATTGTCTTTTTTAAAAAAATCTTGGCTTAAATGAGAATAATAGTAAAAGCACTAAATTCTTAGATCCACATCCTCCAGTCAATTTTAGTCCTGGCTTTGATTAAATGAAGACTATAAAAATGAACTTCCTGAAGCAGCTTGACAGTTTTTAAGACTCCTGAAATATAGTCTGCATGGACAGACCCTGATGCCCACATAGCAATGTACTGGATCAAAGGGATTGTCAAACAACCAAGGACATAATAACTAACCTTTTCTTCAATAGCTTTTTGATGGAATCACATTTTTCTACTTGTCTTGTTGTCCCAAGGCTCAGCACACTTGCATCTTTCAAACAGCTAGACAGTTTTCTGAAAATAGCCCTTCCCCACAGAATTTTCTATACATACAGTCCATAAGCCTAAGAAAAATAGAGACTAAGAATATTTTCACACATACAGCTCAGAGTAGCTTTATAGCAGATGCAGATTATTTGTTGTATAAATGAAAATATTATGAATGCTAAAAATATTTAGGAGAAACGGTACTACATAACAAAGCAATAAAGCCTGTTCATCTTCAGTACTGATGTCTGGTCTACTCACACTTGAAACACTTTCACAAGGTGAGTATTCAGTCTACTGTTTGTAGTTTTTCTTATCCTTGTACTTAATAAAGTCATGAATGTCCTCAAATAATACTAAAATTCACAGAGTCTGTCCAGTATTTAGTGAGAACTCTTTCACTGATGTATGTCACCATTTCAGGATGTTTGTGACAGCAGTTTGGTTACATTTCAGTGTCAGTTTCAGGAGAATCCATAGGGATAATTCATGTAAGTTATTTGAGATATAGAATTCTGTTCTACAAAGATGAATCTATATTAATTTTAATGTAAATTGTTTGAGTAAACTGAATAGAAGGGAAAGAAAAATAGAACTGATGCAAATTCTCTTTACGAAGATCCTGTACTAGTTTTAACGTATATATATCAATTTAGAGCAACGTTATCAAACTTTGTAAATGGCAGCTAAAGAGAAGATTACAATACATGTCATATAGAGTCATGTTTTCATGTCTTTCCTCAGAAGAGAAGAAAAAACATTGGAACTTTTGATGAGGTGAAACATTTTACTCTAAAGTGATCAAAATGTGTGTAGGAAACAATGTCTTTCCGCTATCAGAATCAAGATAGATATACTAAATATTAGTATTATCTCTGTTATGTAATTTGGATACCCTGGTGGTTGTGTAAATGTCCTTGTAAGATTCATAAGCATTTAGGTAGTAGAACCTTCACTGGAATAAATGATAGATCCTAAATAATCAGAATTTTTTACTTCAATTTTTATGTGATTTTAAAAAATATAATTATATCTGATTTCTGTGAAAAGTCATCATTGGCTGTATTTCTCCTGTCTGCAGATAGATGTAAGGTACATGATAACTCCGCTCCAGAATTTATTTCAGTTTTTGCTCTATTCTTTACAGCTGCAACATAAAGCAGTGGCCTTACGCATGGTTAAAGTGAATCTTCAAATTTATGTAGCTATATTTTTTTTTTTACTTTTTAAAAACTTTAAAAAATATTTTAAAAACTTTTTTAAAACTTTTAAAAAACTTTTTACTTATTTTTGTTACTTTGCATGTCATTGTCAGGATTTTAACTGATGATACTGATTTTCATAATTTTATTGACTGTCAAGTGACCATAACATTACAAGATTGGGTTTTTATACAGATAATCACTACTGATATTAAAAATAACAAAGCAAGTAAAGTAGTAATCATAGCATGACTTTCTAAGTTGTAGGTAACTGTAAAATAGTTCAGTGCACCCCACCAGCAAGTATACTGGACTTTATGAATATGGGGAGAGCCAGGACATCAAGGGGAGGGATTATACTCTTCTACTCTGCATTCATTAGAACACATCTGAATATTACATTCAGTTTTGACCCTCAAACATGGGAAGGACATGGACAAACTGGAGTGGATTCAGAGGATACCGCTGGGATGATGGGATCCGAAGTCCTTGTCTGTGAGGAGAGGCTATAGGACCAGAGCTGGTACAGCTGGGAAAAGGATGGGTTCAGGGGCACCCAACAGCATCCCCAGCACCATTGGGAGGGGGTGGTGGATTTGCAGCTGGGCTCTTCATAGTGGTACATGGCGGGAGGCTGAAAGGCAGTGGCACAAGCTGAAACACGAGGCTCCAGCTGGAGATATGGAGAAGCTTTATTCCCTTTCATGAAGCAAATGATTCTGTATTAGCATTCTTCAGCTGAGGTATATGTGCTGGATATTCTCTCTATTGACAAAGTAATCTTTGTAGGTTTGTTACCAGGTCTTATGTATTCTGAGCACATCACACATATTAGTAAGAAAGGCCAAACATTCCTCGCTACATCCTGATTAAAAGAAGGAAAGTAGTTAAAACAATAGCTTAAGAAGCTAAAACAAATGGACAAAAAGGAGTCAAGGAGAGGAAAAGGAATTAATATTGCAGGAGATTTAGAAGTTGTTAACCACCAGACTCCAATTTTGTTAATGTTACCAAGCTTTCAGCATTCAATGCTGTATCAGATCTACATGCTTTAGTTACTTTTCCTTTAAGTGACTCAAAAATTACCAAATATTTATTAATCCAAATTGTCTTTTTTAAAAAAATCTTGGCTTAAATGAGAATAATAGTAAAAGCACTAAATTCTTAGATCCACATCCTCCAGTCAATTTTAGTCCTGGCTTTGATTAAATGAAGACTATAAAAATGAACTTCCTGAAGCAGCTTGACAGTTTTTAAGACTCCTGAAATATAGTCTGCATGGACAGACCCTGATGCCCACATAGCAATGTACTGGATCAAAGGGATTGTCAAACAACCAAGGACATAATAACTAACCTTTTCTTCAATAGCTTTTTGATGGAATCACATTTTTCTACTTGTCTTGTTGTCCCAAGGCTCAGCACACTTGCATCTTTCAAACAGCTAGACAGTTTTCTGAAAATAGCCCTTCCCCACAGAATTTTCTATACATACAGTCCATAAGCCTAAGAAAAATAGAGACTAAGAATATTTTCACACATACAGCTCAGAGTAGCTTTATAGCAGATGCAGATTATTTGTTGTATAAATGAAAATATTATGAATGCTAAAAATATTTAGGAGAAACGGTACTACATAACAAAGCAATAAAGCCTGTTCATCTTCAGTACTGATGTCTGGTCTACTCACACTTGAAACACTTTCACAAGGTGAGTATTCAGTCTACTGTTTGTAGTTTTTCTTATCCTTGTACTTAATAAAGTCATGAATGTCCTCAAATAATACTAAAATTCACAGAGTCTGTCCAGTATTTAGTGAGAACTCTTTCACTGATGTATGTCACCATTTCAGGATGTTTGTGACAGCAGTTTGGTTACATTTCAGTGTCAGTTTCAGGAGAATCCATAGGGATAATTCATGTAAGTTATTTGAGATATAGAATTCTGTTCTACAAAGATGAATCTATATTAATTTTAATGTAAATTGTTTGAGTAAACTGAATAGAAGGGAAAGAAAAATAGAACTGATGCAAATTCTCTTTACGAAGATCCTGTACTAGTTTTAACGTATATATATCAATTTAGAGCAACGTTATCAAACTTTGTAAATGGCAGCTAAAGAGAAGATTACAATACATGTCATATAGAGTCATGTTTTCATGTCTTTCCTCAGAAGAGAAGAAAAAACATTGGAACTTTTGATGAGGTGAAACATTTTACTCTAAAGTGATCAAAATGTGTGTAGGAAACAATGTCTTTCCGCTATCAGAATCAAGATAGATATACTAAATATTAGTATTATCTCTGTTATGTAATTTGGATACCCTGGTGGTTGTGTAAATGTCCTTGTAAGATTCATAAGCATTTAGGTAGTAGAACCTTCACTGGAATAAATGATAGATCCTAAATAATCAGAATTTTTTACTTCAATTTTTATGTGATTTTAAAAAATATAATTATATCTGATTTCTGTGAAAAGTCATCATTGGCTGTATTTCTCCTGTCTGCAGATAGATGTAAGGTACATGATAACTCCGCTCCAGAATTTATTTCAGTTTTTGCTCTATTCTTTACAGCTGCAACATAAAGCAGTGGCCTTACGCATGGTTAAAGTGAATCTTCAAATTTATGTAGCTATATTTTTTTTTTTACTTTTTAAAAACTTTAAAAAATATTTTAAAAACTTTTTTAAAACTTTTAAAAAACTTTTTACTTATTTTTGTTACTTTGCATGTCATTGTCAGGATTTTAACTGATGATACTGATTTTCATAATTTTATTGACTGTCAAGTGACCATAACATTACAAGATTGGGTTTTTATACAGATAATCACTACTGATATTAAAAATAACAAAGCAAGTAAAGTAGTAATCATAGCATGACTTTCTAAGTTGTAGGTAACTGTAAAATAGTTCAGTGCACCCCACCAGCAAGTATACTGGACTTTATGAATATGGGGAGAGCCAGGACATCAAGGGGAGGGATTATACTCTTCTACTCTGCATTCATTAGAACACATCTGAATATTACATTCAGTTTTGACCCTCAAACATGGGAAGGACATGGACAAACTGGAGTGGATTCAGAGGATACCGCTGGGATGATGGGATCCGAAGTCCTTGTCTGTGAGGAGAGGCTATAGGACCAGAGCTGGTACAGCTGGGAAAAGGATGGGTTCAGGGGCACCCAACAGCATCCCCAGCACCATTGGGAGGGGGTGGTGGATTTGCAGCTGGGCTCTTCATAGTGGTACATGGCGGGAGGCTGAAAGGCAGTGGCACAAGCTGAAACACGAGGCTCCAGCTGGAGATATGGAGAAGCTTTATTCCCTTTCATGAAGCAAATGATTCTGTATTAGCATTCTTCAGCTGAGGTATATGTGCTGGATATTCTCTCTATTGACAAAGTAATCTTTGTAGGTTTGTTACCAGGTCTTATGTATTCTGAGCACATCACACATATTAGTAAGAAAGGCCAAACATTCCTCGCTACATCCTGATTAAAAGAAGGAAAGTAGTTAAAACAATAGCTTAAGAAGCTAAAACAAATGGACAAAAAGGAGTCAAGGAGAGGAAAAGGAATTAATATTGCAGGAGATTTAGAAGTTGTTAACCACCAGACTCCAATTTTGTTAATGTTACCAAGCTTTCAGCATTCAATGCTGTATCAGATCTACATGCTTTAGTTACTTTTCCTTTAAGTGACTCAAAAATTACCAAATATTTATTAATCCAAATTGTCTTTTTTAAAAAAATCTTGGCTTAAATGAGAATAATAGTAAAAGCACTAAATTCTTAGATCCACATCCTCCAGTCAATTTTAGTCCTGGCTTTGATTAAATGAAGACTATAAAAATGAACTTCCTGAAGCAGCTTGACAGTTTTTAAGACTCCTGAAATATAGTCTGCATGGACAGACCCTGATGCCCACATAGCAATGTACTGGATCAAAGGGATTGTCAAACAACCAAGGACATAATAACTAACCTTTTCTTCAATAGCTTTTTGATGGAATCACATTTTTCTACTTGTCTTGTTGTCCCAAGGCTCAGCACACTTGCATCTTTCAAACAGCTAGACAGTTTTCTGAAAATAGCCCTTCCCCACAGAATTTTCTATACATACAGTCCATAAGCCTAAGAAAAATAGAGACTAAGAATATTTTCACACATACAGCTCAGAGTAGCTTTATAGCAGATGCAGATTATTTGTTGTATAAATGAAAATATTATGAATGCTAAAAATATTTAGGAGAAACGGTACTACATAACAAAGCAATAAAGCCTGTTCATCTTCAGTACTGATGTCTGGTCTACTCACACTTGAAACACTTTCACAAGGTGAGTATTCAGTCTACTGTTTGTAGTTTTTCTTATCCTTGTACTTAATAAAGTCATGAATGTCCTCAAATAATACTAAAATTCACAGAGTCTGTCCAGTATTTAGTGAGAACTCTTTCACTGATGTATGTCACCATTTCAGGATGTTTGTGACAGCAGTTTGGTTACATTTCAGTGTCAGTTTCAGGAGAATCCATAGGGATAATTCATGTAAGTTATTTGAGATATAGAATTCTGTTCTACAAAGATGAATCTATATTAATTTTAATGTAAATTGTTTGAGTAAACTGAATAGAAGGGAAAGAAAAATAGAACTGATGCAAATTCTCTTTACGAAGATCCTGTACTAGTTTTAACGTATATATATCAATTTAGAGCAACGTTATCAAACTTTGTAAATGGCAGCTAAAGAGAAGATTACAATACATGTCATATAGAGTCATGTTTTCATGTCTTTCCTCAGAAGAGAAGAAAAAACATTGGAACTTTTGATGAGGTGAAACATTTTACTCTAAAGTGATCAAAATGTGTGTAGGAAACAATGTCTTTCCGCTATCAGAATCAAGATAGATATACTAAATATTAGTATTATCTCTGTTATGTAATTTGGATACCCTGGTGGTTGTGTAAATGTCCTTGTAAGATTCATAAGCATTTAGGTAGTAGAACCTTCACTGGAATAAATGATAGATCCTAAATAATCAGAATTTTTTACTTCAATTTTTATGTGATTTTAAAAAATATAATTATATCTGATTTCTGTGAAAAGTCATCATTGGCTGTATTTCTCCTGTCTGCAGATAGATGTAAGGTACATGATAACTCCGCTCCAGAATTTATTTCAGTTTTTGCTCTATTCTTTACAGCTGCAACATAAAGCAGTGGCCTTACGCATGGTTAAAGTGAATCTTCAAATTTATGTAGCTATATTTTTTTTTTTACTTTTTAAAAACTTTAAAAAATATTTTAAAAACTTTTTTAAAACTTTTAAAAAACTTTTTACTTATTTTTGTTACTTTGCATGTCATTGTCAGGATTTTAACTGATGATACTGATTTTCATAATTTTATTGACTGTCAAGTGACCATAACATTACAAGATTGGGTTTTTATACAGATAATCACTACTGATATTAAAAATAACAAAGCAAGTAAAGTAGTAATCATAGCATGACTTTCTAAGTTGTAGGTAACTGTAAAATAGTTCAGTGCACCCCACCAGCAAGTATACTGGACTTTATGAATATGGGGAGAGCCAGGACATCAAGGGGAGGGATTATACTCTTCTACTCTGCATTCATTAGAACACATCTGAATATTACATTCAGTTTTGACCCTCAAACATGGGAAGGACATGGACAAACTGGAGTGGATTCAGAGGATACCGCTGGGATGATGGGATCCGAAGTCCTTGTCTGTGAGGAGAGGCTATAGGACCAGAGCTGGTACAGCTGGGAAAAGGATGGGTTCAGGGGCACCCAACAGCATCCCCAGCACCATTGGGAGGGGGTGGTGGATTTGCAGCTGGGCTCTTCATAGTGGTACATGGCGGGAGGCTGAAAGGCAGTGGCACAAGCTGAAACACGAGGCTCCAGCTGGAGATATGGAGAAGCTTTATTCCCTTTCATGAAGCAAATGATTCTGTATTAGCATTCTTCAGCTGAGGTATATGTGCTGGATATTCTCTCTATTGACAAAGTAATCTTTGTAGGTTTGTTACCAGGTCTTATGTATTCTGAGCACATCACACATATTAGTAAGAAAGGCCAAACATTCCTCGCTACATCCTGATTAAAAGAAGGAAAGTAGTTAAAACAATAGCTTAAGAAGCTAAAACAAATGGACAAAAAGGAGTCAAGGAGAGGAAAAGGAATTAATATTGCAGGAGATTTAGAAGTTGTTAACCACCAGACTCCAATTTTGTTAATGTTACCAAGCTTTCAGCATTCAATGCTGTATCAGATCTACATGCTTTAGTTACTTTTCCTTTAAGTGACTCAAAAATTACCAAATATTTATTAATCCAAATTGTCTTTTTTAAAAAAATCTTGGCTTAAATGAGAATAATAGTAAAAGCACTAAATTCTTAGATCCACATCCTCCAGTCAATTTTAGTCCTGGCTTTGATTAAATGAAGACTATAAAAATGAACTTCCTGAAGCAGCTTGACAGTTTTTAAGACTCCTGAAATATAGTCTGCATGGACAGACCCTGATGCCCACATAGCAATGTACTGGATCAAAGGGATTGTCAAACAACCAAGGACATAATAACTAACCTTTTCTTCAATAGCTTTTTGATGGAATCACATTTTTCTACTTGTCTTGTTGTCCCAAGGCTCAGCACACTTGCATCTTTCAAACAGCTAGACAGTTTTCTGAAAATAGCCCTTCCCCACAGAATTTTCTATACATACAGTCCATAAGCCTAAGAAAAATAGAGACTAAGAATATTTTCACACATACAGCTCAGAGTAGCTTTATAGCAGATGCAGATTATTTGTTGTATAAATGAAAATATTATGAATGCTAAAAATATTTAGGAGAAACGGTACTACATAACAAAGCAATAAAGCCTGTTCATCTTCAGTACTGATGTCTGGTCTACTCACACTTGAAACACTTTCACAAGGTGAGTATTCAGTCTACTGTTTGTAGTTTTTCTTATCCTTGTACTTAATAAAGTCATGAATGTCCTCAAATAATACTAAAATTCACAGAGTCTGTCCAGTATTTAGTGAGAACTCTTTCACTGATGTATGTCACCATTTCAGGATGTTTGTGACAGCAGTTTGGTTACATTTCAGTGTCAGTTTCAGGAGAATCCATAGGGATAATTCATGTAAGTTATTTGAGATATAGAATTCTGTTCTACAAAGATGAATCTATATTAATTTTAATGTAAATTGTTTGAGTAAACTGAATAGAAGGGAAAGAAAAATAGAACTGATGCAAATTCTCTTTACGAAGATCCTGTACTAGTTTTAACGTATATATATCAATTTAGAGCAACGTTATCAAACTTTGTAAATGGCAGCTAAAGAGAAGATTACAATACATGTCATATAGAGTCATGTTTTCATGTCTTTCCTCAGAAGAGAAGAAAAAACATTGGAACTTTTGATGAGGTGAAACATTTTACTCTAAAGTGATCAAAATGTGTGTAGGAAACAATGTCTTTCCGCTATCAGAATCAAGATAGATATACTAAATATTAGTATTATCTCTGTTATGTAATTTGGATACCCTGGTGGTTGTGTAAATGTCCTTGTAAGATTCATAAGCATTTAGGTAGTAGAACCTTCACTGGAATAAATGATAGATCCTAAATAATCAGAATTTTTTACTTCAATTTTTATGTGATTTTAAAAAATATAATTATATCTGATTTCTGTGAAAAGTCATCATTG